>OU015502.1:99788200-99895700 GCA_907164885.2 Dolomedes plantarius
GTCATTAAGGTTGTATATATATATATATATAATAAATATATATATATATATATATATATATAGTTTTTTTTATATATGTATACATGTAAAAATATTTTTTTATATATTTATACATATATACATATATAAAAGTATAAATAAATAGTATAAATTTATATATATATATATATATATATATATATATATATATATATATATATATATATATATATATATTTATATCTATATATATATACATAGATAGTATATTCATTCATTCTTGGGATACATGCTATCCCACCCCGTAAGGAATAGGTTAATTCTCTCATCCATTAAAGTGCGAAAAAATTCTAGCATAAAAATCACTAAATATGAAAGTAATTAATATGCGAGAAGATTTTCTCGTGAAAGAATGAAAAAGAAAAAATTTATTAAAAGGGCAAATGACTTTTAAAATTTACAAAACAATTTTATCCTTTCCAACTATAATTATACCTTGCTGTGTCCCTCAAACCTCTAAAATATTCCGAACCGGTGAGGAACATTTTACTACCCAAAGTGTTTGGGAAAAAATACTTCTTTAATAGAGAGAATGCGTGCTTATTGTCATTATTATTCGACTACGCGTAAATAAAGGGAACAAACGTTATTCATAGACTATAAAGAATCTGATCGAAATAAAATGTCGAACGAGAATGAAAACTTATGGGACAATTTTATCAAATATTTAAGATATCAATAAGAAAAATGAATTGAACTAAACTATTTCAAGAATATCAATTTATTGTTCTTTTTTTTTAGCATTAATTCTTTTTTTACCAAAAATTCACTTGGACAATTTTCTCGACTGATTTTTCCTCGAGAAAACTTCCTTTCAAAAATTCCTTTCAAAATTCCAGGACATTTCATTTTCTTTCTCCATTGGCTTAGAGAGAGTCTTATTATGGTGTTAGTGCTATATACATTTCAATAAAAGAATTTTGCATAGATAAAGAAAGAAAGAAAAATCCACTTGGATAAATTTCTCGATTGATTTGCCATAGAGAAAATTTCCTTTCAAAAATTCCTTTCAAAATTCTTGAACATTTCATTTTTTTTTCTCCATTGGCTTAGAGAGAGGGAGTCCTGTAGAGAAAATTTCCTTCCAAAATTCCCGAACATTTTATTTTTTTTTCTCCATTGGCTCACAGGGTGTCCTATTACCGTGTTAATGCTATCTTCATTTCAATCAAATAATTTTGTATAAATTGAGAATGCCTCTTAAACCAATAAATGACCCCAATGTTAGTCATATGAACCTCTCGTTCATTTAAATATGAGAAATAAATACCTACGAAATATAACAAAACATACCTCAGTTGTAATAAAAGTAACTTAATAGCCAGGGGTACAACTTATCTCAATACTGCCCACCCCTACCATATAATATATTACGATTTCTTAGAAAATATGACATTAAACTTAGAATCATTAAATTTAATATTTTTTGTTGCTAACGGTCTATGTAAGAGTTACGACCTTTGAAAGAACATTTAATTTCCACTCTTGTAACGTTTACAAAAACTATTTGTTATAATAAAAATTGTATGTAATTATAAAAACTTATGAAAGAAACTTTAGTTAGTAATAAGGGGAAAGATTTTGTCAACAAAATCACTCATAAATGCAGGAAGGTCTTAAAGTAACGGGGAAAAAATTATTCCATTGATTAAATCTCTGATACCTCTTATAGACTGAAATATTTAATTAAATTAACTTATTCATTTGAGAGTAATATTGAAATTAAATCAAACTCCTTATAACTTTTGCATGGTGCTTTAATGTAATTGGGAGACGAGCATTAATTGGGGCTAAGTTAATCTGTTCTCCTGGAGTAAAGTAAGTTCATACTTTTTCATGAACCTAATTTATCCATGAAAACAGTGACAATTTCCAATTAACTTATATTACTCATTTTTCACTCATCTAAATTAGTGCTTCCCAACCATTTTCGATTCACGACCCCCGTTAATGATTTCCACGCACCCTGGGACCCACCACCACCACCACCACCCATTCCCACCCTATATATTTTCATTAAAAAAGACAAAGAAAAATATCGAAATGTTTGATTTAACAAAAATGAAATTTTTAAGAAAGGGAGAAAATTAAGAAACATTTATAGTTTTCGCAAGGGTATGTAATAGCAAGATCAGAACAAAACGGAACGTCAACGGAACCTCAAGATAGATAATTCTCCTACCGTACGGATTCAGAATTATCTACATATACAAAACAGTTCCGTAACTGACTCACTGACTGACTGACAGATAACGCACAGACCAAACTGCTGGACCTAAAGAACTGAAATTTTGCATGGCGATTCTTCTTATAGTGAAGGGGTGTACTAAGAAAGATTTTTGAAAAATTCTTATATTTTTTTTAATTAAATTTTTAAGCTGTTTTTGTAACATTTTTTAAAGTTTGCATTTAAAATAATAATTTGAGGATTGTAAAATTTATATCACGAGAAAGATCATAAAAATTCCTTTAAACTGTAATCTTTTTCGAATTTTTACCTCCATTTTCTGATTTTTGGTGAATTTTTAAAGATTAATTTTTAGAATTCCATTTATTATATACTGATTCCGTGGTTTCTTTTCATTTTGTGATACTTTAAATTAATTTTGCGTCACATACATAAGAGCGAAATAAATTGACAAAAAAATATTAAAATAGATAAAAGATAAAATTTAACCACTACACTAATTGAGATGGAAGTTTTTAAAGAATTAAATTCAAATTACTATGTTTTAGAGATATTAAACATTCAAATTAATTACATACATTGACCGTCGCATTTAATTTGAATATTTTCTTGTACATTATTTTGTCTATAAAAATGTCCGTTACGATTTTTTATAAATATTTTTTTTTGTATTAATTGCATACATTGACCGTTGTATTTAAATTGAATGTACTCCGTAGTGAAGCACGGGTAATCAGCTAGTATACCAATAAAAAGAGAAAAACTGTTATCTAAATAAAATTGCTTTCTCCGATGGGAAAATTGCAGTGTAATAATGTGAAAGTGACAACGAAGATTCATGAAAAACAAACTGACGTTTAGAATGTGTGAACTGTACGTAGTAAGAAAACGTGAATTTCATTTACTACCAGATAAAGGCAATAAAATCTAAACAAACTTGGTTTGCGTTTCGATATAAACATTTCTCTTTAAAAAACATCGCTGCCTTACAGTTTCATAGCAAATAAATGTTGACAAATGTTTCGATTTTATTCATCAAAAAGTTATTTCGATTGAACCCGTCTCGACCCCCGGTTGGGAACACAGGTTGGGAACAGCTAATCAAAATCATCTGCACTCTATATTTTCTTAATACACACCGTGACAATAACAGCTTAAGTTTTGGTATTTCATAAGTGCTATAAGGCCCGTTGCACACACGGCGTAGGCGGAAATTTTCCATCGGACGTCGTTCTAAAAGTAGAGCTTACACACACGGCGAAAACCTCCGTCGCCGGGGAAAAGTCCCACCCCTGCTTTTCGAATCCTGCACGTGTCCAAGAAACCAGAGGGGTCGCACCAACGCCCCCCTCCCCCCAGCCGGGATCGGAGGAGCCCTCCTTTTCTAATCCCCTTTACGATTCCAAGAAAACCAGCGCGCCCCCCCCCAGCAAACCCCCAACCACACCCTCGCAAAAGACCCTACGACGGTAGAATGCGCTGTGTGTGTAAGCGTGCATAGGGTCACATGGATAACTACTTCAATCTGGCGTCAACGAATCCGCCAGCACACAGTGGCACTCGACAGCTGCACGAGCTACCGTCGAAGAAAAATTTCATTTTCCGCTGTGTGTGCAAGCTCCAATTGACTTCTGTGGTCTACTGTTGGAACGACGTCCGATGGAAAATTTCCGCTAGGGATAAAAACGCTGTGTGTGCAACGGGCCTAATAGTCCAGCTTCTCGTCGGAGAAAACAGCAAAAGTCAACACATTCGGCTAAAATTTATTGGATTTCATAAAACAGACACAATAATCAATGTAAGGTGATAAAATCCGGTTACGTCTTGCTGAGGAGCCCATAGCAAGGGTGAAATCTGGGTCCAAGGCTATCTACGCTGAGTATGTATATTTTTGCTTTAAGTGCCGCCCCTTTGGCAAGCTTTATGTATATTGTGAACTTGGAACTGTGAAGTTTTTACCCCAATTTATAATAGCCGGTGCTCTTTTACGAAATGGGCTGGTTGACTTCACTTTGTAATCAGTAAAAATTTTCAGAAATTCCATAATAGGAATTCCTTTCCATCGACCACTCATTGGTTATGTCTTCCTGAAGAGCTGGTACCAAGGGCGAAACCAAAGTCCAAAGCAAGTTGTACGTTTCTAACGGGATTATTGTATTGTTGACTACATTCGTATATAGGAATTTTATTAGATACTAGCTGAATATTCGGCGCTTCGCTACGGAGTACATTCATATTAAATACAACGGTCAATGTATGCAATTAATGCTAAAAAAACAGGAGAAAAATATTTACAATAAATACAACGGTAAATGTATGCGATTAATGCAAAAAAATTATAAAAAAATCGAAATGGATATTTTTATAGACAAAATAATGTAGAAGAAGATATTCAAATTAAATACACCGGTCAAAGTATGCACCGGCAAAGTATGCAACGGTTTGTATGCTTAATATCCATAAAGCATACTAATTTGAATTAAATTCTTAAAACACTTCTATCTCTATTAGTCTAATGGTTAAATTTTATCTTTTACCGTATTTCAATATTTTTTCTTGTCAATTTATTTCGTTGTTATGCACGTGACGCAAAATTAATTTAAAGTATCACAAAAAGAAAAGAAACCACGTGATCAGCATTTCATAAATTAAATTCTAAAAATTAATCTTTAAAACTTCACTAAAAATCAGAAAATGGAGGTAAAGATTCGAAAAAGATTTCATTTTAAATGAATTTTTATGATATTTCTCGTGATATAAATTTTATAACCCTCAGATTATTATTTTAAATGTAAACTGTAATGAAGCGCTTTCAAAAAATTAAAATTAATATTTTAACAGAAAGTAAAAAGTTTGAAATCTTGATTCATTACATTTTGTGTTTAAGGTTGGTAACGACTTTGATGCCGACGTGACTATAGGGCATAGCGTTTGTTGGCGACGTTAGCCAATTTACGAAGTCTAGCGTGTGTGGGGTCTGAGATGCTAGACGCAGATAAGCGGAGAATGGCACCATTTGTGACGTTATGTAACAATGACTCTTTGTGGGTGATTGATAGAGGGGATAGTTAGTGGACCACGATGTTCAGCGGTGTTTTGCGGGTGGTCATCAGCTGTTTGTAACATTACGTAAGAGGGGCGTTTTTGATTAAGAAAGAGGTTAGCGAATGAGAGGTTTTTAAGTGTAGAGACTCAGCAAATAAAAAGTTGTGAGTTTCCTGAATGGCTGGTGAAATGGTTCCGGAGGCGGGAACGTTTAGGTGAATTAAAATATTGGAAGTGAGTTTTAAAAAATGGAAAAGAAGTCAGTCGGAGTCCAGGAGGCCTCGCCCTGTTTCGGCTGAAGAAAATCTACCCCTGTTTGACGGCACAAAGTCTGGTCGAATCTTCCCGGAGCTAAAGTAAAACGATTTGATACCTAGAAACTCGGTGGATCCTTCCCGAGTAAGAAAGCCTGTGTGGCGTGGAGACAAGTAGATTTTCCCGGATTCAAAATAGAGGTGTGCTGCTGAGAAGATTTCCTCCGGTCCCCCAACAGTGTTGAATGCCCCATCTTGGAAGAGTGCCCAATCATTAGTAAAAGAAAATACAGTGCCCCAACTAACTTCACGGAAGAGTCCCCTACCAGAGAGGAGAGTCGATACCTAACCCCAAGGTTTCCCTCAACTAAAGTACGTGAGTGCTTTCTCTTGTTTTTATCTAGTTCAGATCCCATGGTTGCTATTGATGGTTAGTGCGGGTTTTACGTGATTGAAATCTAGTATATTTTTCGATAGGAGACTTTAGAATTTTTGTTTAGTTAGCTTTACGCTCCCTGAATCAAGAAGTTAAACTAAATAGAACCCTTTTTCATTTTCTAGTGTTTTTGATAGTGAGTGGATCAGCTAATATGTTAATTAAATTTGATGAGATAAAAATGTAAATATTAGGATAGTGTAAATAAAATAAGTTTTTTTTGTCTTAAACCCTGAATCAGTATTATTTCTCTGCTGTGTGATCAATTATGAGCAAAGTTGATTTAGTAGATCAAACTGGTTTTAAAATTGTTCGAAAATTGCTAATCACGTCCAGAGCTTTGGGTTACAAAATAAATAATTTCAGCACAACGCACCCAAATACCAATTTATAAAATAAATAAATTATTGTATTACCACAAATATATCACGCCCTATAAAATAAATGGACGAGCAATACAACACAAACTTTAAAAAAGTCTCCAAAAACAGCTTAAAAATTTAATTTAAAAAATCTAAGAAGAATTTTTTTTTTTAATCTTTCTTAGTGCACCCCTACAGTATAAGAAGAATCGCCATGCAAAATTTCAGCCCTTTAGGTCCAGCTGTTTGGTCTGTGCGTTATCCGTCAGTCAGTCAGGCAGTTACGGAACTGTTTTGTATATATATAGATAAAAATAATAACTGAAGCTTTAAATGTACATAAGGTAAAGATAAGTAACATATACTATTACGCCCTTTCATATTTTTAATATAAACACCTCCTCCAAATTCGCAAAATTTCACGCTAGATGTTATCAACAAAACACAATATTATCTGATAGAACTTACATGTTAAACCTTAAAGGGAGAATAATTTTTTCTCCGTTGAAACCTGTTCCTCAATTTATACAAGAAAACAAACTTCCTCGTAGAAAAAGCGATGAATCTCGAAAGTACTTTTCTCCTGGGCAATACGTTGAAGAATTTTTTTAAATGAAAGCACTTTCAGGGGTAAAAATAAACTGCTAGTTTTTAGGACGAAGAGCCATCAAATGCATCCTAAAAACTTCGATTTCGAATTAAATTGCGACTATTTCTTAATTTTCCTAATGTTTTGAAATAGCTAGGATTATTTTTATCGCAGGGGTTATTATGTTTTAATAACCGAGATAAGGATGGTTCATCTTTTAATACAAAAACTCAAAACTTACTCTATTAAAAAAAAATTTCTTTTACAGAAAATATAAATTTGAAAAATAAAGCGCATGTTACAAAGTAACGGGAAAAACATTTTTTTTGTTCTCGTCATTCCCACTTTTAAAATCCTAATCATCAATTTTTACAGCTATTTCATGACTTTTAACGTAAAATATTCAACTAAAAAGTAGTTAATTAGTCTGATCATTTAATTCCTCTAGAAGAATGGGAATATAGCATTATATTCACTATATTGAAAATTTTTAGATGGCATTAATAAATAACATTTACGTTAAAAACACTTTTTTATCAATTTTAGCGTCTGATGTTTTCATTGGTTTTTTCCAATGCCCTTAATTTGGAAAATGGCTAATTTTTATACGCCTAATTGAAACAGAATTCAAAATAAAAATTTCATTTGACTATCAGGAGAAAGAAATGAAAATACCATTTCGTATATTTTTAAATCCAGACAACTTTAAATTGCTTAAATTTATTAAAATATTTCAAGAAATTTTCCCGAAAGAGAATTTCTTCGTTATATCGATGTTGAAAAAGTGAAATCTTGTATCTTCCATATAGCCTGTATGCAACTATTAGAGTTAATTTTAAAGGAAATTGTAATATTTTCTCAAAATTCGTTATCTATATACAGTAATTTCCGCTTATAAGAATCACGTTTGTTATTACTGTTTTTGATTCTTATAAGCGGTTGATTCTTACAGCCGAAATTTCGGTTTTTGGACAGGCACACACACACCTATATATACATATATTAGATAATTTACCATAAAATACTCTTTAATTTACGTTAATTATCTTTTATTAAAATTTTTTTTTTTAATTTTAAAAATTCAACTTAATTTTTAGACCTATAAGTAGATACACATGATTATAGTAAGAGAAGAAAAAATCCAATATTTGTTACAACATACCTGCTTAACAGTTTTAACATTTCAACTACAGGAAGGGAGCATGAAAAAGTTTTCTATGGTAGTTTGACGAAGATTTCAGGAAGCTGTTTATACCTCTTTCAATACTAATAGTCTCAAACGAAGATTCACCTTCTAGCTTACGTTTCACGGTTTGATTACGTGCTGAATCTACTAATGTCACGTTTGCCTAAGTGACAGTGGACACTTCGCCGAAGATTTATGTGTTTCAGGGTCCAGGAAGCCTAAACCTGGATGTGGTAGGTTGGAAAAAAGAGTCCCTATTTTTGTTTGTCAGTGGAGAAAAGTGAAATCGGACCTGGACGGGTAAACATGCCTCCGGGTCAGGCTCATAGGACAGGTAGTGATAAAGCGTTTAAGGGGAAACTATTATGTTATGTCTAACAAAGAAAGGGATGAATTTACGACTGTATTCCATCCCATCTTATCACTCTTTCTTTAAAAAAAATAAAGAAAGAACTTCGTGCCTTTTGAGGATTTCAGTGGCTTTCTTGGAAAAATGAAAGGAAAGCGAAGAGTGTAAACTGATTCTTAAAACCGGTGGATTGATTCTTTAAAGCGAAAATTTTAACATGGAAATAATACATTTGTTTTTGTTTTCGCTATATTGATTCTTATAAACGGTTGATTCTTATAACCACTGATCACTATAAGCGGTGGTTACTGTATATAAAACAGTTCCGTAACTGACTGACTCACTGAAATACAACGCACAGACCAAACCTCTGGACCTAAAGGGCTGAAATTTTGCATGGCGATTCTTCTTATAGTGTAGGGGTGCACTAAGAAAGATTTTTGAAAAATTCTTATTAGATTTTTTTAAATTAAATTTTTAAGCTGTTTTAGTAACTTTTTTTTACGTTTGCATTTAAAACAATAATTTGAGGGTTCTTACATTTATAGCACGAGAAAGATCATAAAAATTCCTTTAAAATGAGATCTTTTTCGAATCTTTACCTCCATTTTCTGATTTTTGGTGAATTTTTAAAGATTAATTTTTAGAATTTAGTTTATTAAATGCTGATCACGTGATTTCTTTTTGTGGTACTTTAAATAAATTTATCGTCACGTGCATAACAACTAAATAGGCAAAAAAAATATTTTTTTCTTGCTAATGTGGCAGACGACTGGACATTATTCAAAAAAATATTAAAATACAATAAAAGATATTATGTTCCTCAAACTGTACTATATTAACTGTACTATATTCTTTAGTATGTCCTATTACATTTAATTTGAATATTTTCTTCTACATTATTTAGTCTATAAAAATATCCCTTACGATTTTTTTATAAATATATTTTTTTGGCATTAATTGCATACATTGACCGTTGTATTTATTATATATATATATATATATATATTCGCATTAATTGCACACATTGACCATTGTATTTAATTTGAATGTACTCCGTAGTGAAGTGCGGGTTTTCAGCTAGTATTATTAATAAAAGACAAACGTAGTATATCGTAATTAGCGGAATAAACTGGCGGTTTCCTATTTCCATCTGTAGGTTTTAAACCATTAACTAATCATCATTTTTTACAGCTATCTCATGACTTTTAAAGTAAAGTATTCAGCTAAAAAGTAGTTAATTTAATTAGTCTTATCACTTAATTCCTCTAGACGAATTGGATTATAGCATTCTATTCACTATATTGTAAAATTTTAGATGGCATTAATAACATTTACGTTAAAAACACTTTTTTATCAATTTTAGCTTCTGATTTTTTCATTGGCTTTTTCCAATGCACTAACTTTACAAAATGGCTAATTTTAATAAGCCTAATTGAAACAGAATTGAAAATAAAAATTCCATTGGACTATCAGGAGAAAGAAATGACAGTATCATTTCGTATATTTTGAAATCCAGACAACTTTAAATTGCTTAAATTCATTAAAATCTTTCAAGAAATTTTCCAAAAAGAGAACAAATTTCTTCGTTATATCGGATGTTAAAAAAGTGAAATCGTTTATCTCACATATATTCTGTATGCAACTAGGAGAGTTAATTTTAAAGTAATTTGTAAAATTTTCTCAAAATTCCTTATGTTATTAATAAAAGACAAACGTCGTATATCGTAATTAGCGGATTAAATTGAGGAATTCCTATTTCCGTTTGTAGGTTTTAAACCATTAACTACACTGCTTTTCGAATGGCCCTAATTAAAAAAATGTCTTCCTTAAACACCCAAATATGGATCATGTTTATATAGAGGTCTTCCCGTCGAAATCCTTACGAAAGAAAACACGTCTCTCATTTCAAGAGAAAATGTATTACAGCTGAGTGAGTTGTGTTTCATAAAAAGAATTGTTTTGCTGTTCTTTCACTCCTCTCATCTTCATGAACTTTGCTAAATAAAATTCATTGAAACAACATAGAAGTACGAATGTCACCGAGTTGTGTGGTGATATTTGTGCGGTCAAAAGTACCATCAGTGGAAAGAGGACCTTAATCATTATAGTTTATGTTTCACTGAATAGCAATATGAAATATATCATATATTCTTTCTGGCTAATTTGCCTATGTGTGTACCCAAGATATGTGAAATTCTTGAAGAATTACATGAAAAGCAGTGTGGGTACATTTCAAACCCCTTCAGGGGTGGTGGCCCATTTTTGGAAGCTATTTTTCTCGTCCTTCTTTCAGTTGATTCAAAGTATTGCAGTTAAATGAGCAAAAGAATGACTAGTGCTGCTATCTGTTATCAGTTTAAAGAAGTAAAATCCTTTTACAGCCTGTAATTGAAAACATTTTGAAGATTTAGGTAAATAAACGAGAAAAAATATGCACCGTGCAAACGGTGGAGGTTGTTACGCCTGAAAGGATTAAAATTTTAAGTGGAGGTTTCAACTAAAATTTTGAAAGAAGAGAAACAAAGAATTCATAGATTTGATGGGGGGGGGGGGGGGGGGCAGATTTAAATTTCAGTTCAAAACTACCCCTCTCTTTCAGCTACACACGATCGTTTCGTCCATCGATATGGTTTTCCTCAACGTATTGAGAAGATGAATTCAGAAAACTATACTAGTCATTTTAGTTATCGTAATCCTATTTCAAGCATAACTGAAAATGATTGTAAACGAATGTTTGAAGTAATAATCATCGTTTAATTTTATTACTGCTAGTAATAACAAAAACATTTTTGCTACCGTGTTCTTATCTCAATCTTTCCATGAATGGAAATCGAGGCGAGGTGAATTGCAAAGAAAAGAAGAAATAGAAAGATTTAAGCAAAAGAAAAGGATGATTTTGATGGGACAGCCTCTTCCAGAAACATGATCGATGCACGTCGATTCTAACTACAAGATTAAAGTGTCCCGTGATTGATTTTACTCGATTCCATTTAAATTTTTTGTCCTCAGGGCTGCTGTGTATTAACCCTATTGGATTCGTTCACCTCAATGTTAACCTATGGAGAAAATTTGCCCAAGGATTGACAACTTCGATTGAAAGATTTTTTTAATTGTAATCCCTATTAGAGAAAGAAATTTTACACCTTGGGGCATTTTTCGTTTGTTTGTTTTTAATGCAAATGATATTTTAAATTTTAAAATATTCGGGGTAAAAAATCTGGTATAGTGTGTTTTAAACTCTCATTAGTTCCTTTGGTGGACGAAATTTATAAAATGAACCCTGTGCAGAATGCAGAAAAGTACAGTTTTTTTTATTATCAGCATTTATGTAGCTGTAAACAGTAGACATGTTTTCTCCATAGGTTAACACTGATGTGAGCGAATCCAATAGGGTTGATACACCGAAGCTTTAAATCCATTTCCCATTTTGCACAAAACCCAAAAGTCCAAAGTTTCACACAATACTGAATCTCATACAATCACTTAGCATTTATTTATAACTTACCATGTGTTTAAACATACATATATTATAGGTATCTGGGACACAAAATTCTCAAAAATATTTATTTTCTTGGCCTGTAGCTTTCTTAAAATTTTTTAAATAAAATTTTAAAAACACAGAATGTTTTGAGTATGCTTACAAAAACAGATACAATATTTTTATGGTCTATATCTCATGTGTAAATGCTGCACACATGTATTTTAAATCAATCTCAAAATGGAATTTTTTATGATCGATCATGAGATTTCTTTGAAAGTATACATTTAAGATTCCATGAAAGCTGCTCCTGTCAAATTTTAATACCATTACCTTTATGCTGCTTTAATTAAACTATCATCATGATTTTAAATTTATGGATTCTGTCCATGTTACATACCACCATTCAAATTTAGAAATTTCAGTGCAAACCATTGTAAAATGTAGTATAAGTCGCAGAGCAAATCATTGTAAAATGTAGTAAATATTTTAGAGCAAAACATTGTAAGTCAGAATACTCCACCGGTTCCCCAAGCCTCTAGGGCTTATCAACCATGAATCACCTGAAGTCCGGTCGCTACGCAGCAATTCCTGAATACGCAGCCGAAGGTTAATTTCCCAAGTTCGGTGACATTTTTCATTGCTGTGGGGCTCGAGGATGCCGGACAAACAGTACAGATCTGTCATCCACTCAAGGCACCCCAAGCCCCTGCAAAACATTGTAAAACGTAGTAAAAATTTCAGAGCAAATCATTGTAAAATGTACAAATTTCAGTGCGAAACACTGTAAAATGTAGTAAAAATTTCAGAGCAAAACAATGTAAAATGTAGTAAAAATTTAAACTTGACATAGTAAAATATAGTAAAATTTTCAGAGAAAAGGACTGTAAAATGTAATAAAAATTTAAACTTGACGCAGTAAAATATAGTAAAATTATAAGAGAAAAACATTGTAAAATGTAGTAAAAATTTAAACTAGACATAGTAAATTGTAGTAAAAATTTCAGTGCAAAACATTGTAAAATGTTGTAAAAATTTATACTTAACATAAAATAAAATTTGTTGCAAATTCTCCCATATTTACAATACGTAAAATATGTAATATTTAAATCAATTTTCACTGCAGCGGAAAATTAAACCTCTGACTAGCATATGCCAATAAATTTTGATTAAAATATGTCCGTTTGTCAAAATTTTAAGACAGCTTTTTATAATATTCATAAATGAATTTTGTACATCAAAATGTCCAAAATGTTTTGGTCGTCAAAATGTCAAAACTGAATAATCTATGAATAATTTTAGAACTGATTCCTATTTTGAAAATTACGAATTTCCCCTGCATATGACATGTAAATCTGTAGGAATTGGTATTTTCTTAAGAAGAAAAAAGAAATGCTGTTAACTTTGTCGTTGCACGATAAAGTTTCCGCTTACTACAAACAACAGTCGTTAAAATAAGTGCTTTACGAGCTCCAATTATTTACTTCAATTATTTATTCACTAAGTAGGGGCTCAACTTTCACGTGAAGCACGAAGAAATCAAACAAAACTAGATTTTTAATGTTTCAAATAAAAACCTTTTACATTTATTTTTCATCCATACTGAAAAATCCTGATGGAAACGCTGCTCGCTTACGAAATTAACTTCTTTCTCCTCTGGGACATCAAGTTTTTAAAAACAAGACATTTTCAAAGAAACAAAAGTCACTAAAACGAAAATGGCTTCCAAATTTCCATTCAAATTAAATTGCAGTTCTGTTAAATTCTTTCATAAATGCTTTATACCAGTTTTTATTTTGGACTCAAAGGCTCCACGGAAAGATGTTCCTAGAATTAATAGCAAAATGCTTATCTATTAAATTCTTCGGATTTCCTAAACTTGGGAAAAAGAAAGTTGTTTGTAAAATTAAAACTAAGTATAAACTATAAATACATGAATCACATTAAAATGTAATTGCTGTCTACAGCACCCAGCCGAGCTTATATTATTTCCAGGATGAAATACATTTAAATAATTAAGACCCGTTTAAAAATATACTTTATAAGTATTTTCCAGCCTATACAATACGTTTTCTACAGTTAATAGAGAACACTCCCTATCAGCTATATTAGATGCGTGTAACAGGATAATAAATAAACAAAGTTTTCCTCTAACGGTTTTTCGTGACTTGTACAATTTTAATTTTTCTTTATACTTTAATATATAGTTTGCTCCATTTTTTCTTAAGTTGAATTTATCTTATTTATTAAATTTCTGGGCCAGAAGTAGTCTAGTGGTAGTGCGCCTGCTTTCGGCATAGAAGGTGCTCTGATCAAATCCCGACAAGCGCTATTAAATACCTTCGTGTCTAGGCCGGATATGGGCAGGTTAGATACGTAGACCAGAAAATCCTATGAGGTCACTGGATTACCACTCGCTTGCTCTCTCTCTCTCTCTCTTGTATCTTAATCCTACTAGGAGGCCATGTTCTTTTTGCTCCTGTAAGTCATCCATTGCAATGTAACGTGCGTCTTCCCTTTCCATACTCCCGGCAAAGGCTGATGGCCATTTCTACCTATATGTCTTGGCCAAGCTTGGATAAATAAATTTTCTTCGGATAATGTTTTGCTCTCCATGTCATTTCTCGCCTTTACGTTTGTCTCCTTTTCATTAAAATGTTTACGTATCAATTTCCATCCTACGAGTGACTGTCTAATGTATGTGTGAAATTTTGTGCTTCAACGCTTCTTCTTCGGACCTTCCTTCATCTAAATTCATTCTTCATTCATAATGTATGGGATTATTGTTACATAATTCATGTAAACGGTTTGTAATCTAGGAATTAAAAGTGTTTAAAAAATTATTATGCTGAAGTATTAAAGTACAAATATTGCTAACTTAGCATTCTTCACAAGTTACCTAAACATTGTACTTTTTTACACTGTAAATTGAAAAAGTATATGGTTTTGAATCCTCATGAGTATATTATGTAGTTGAAGGTTAAATAAAGGTGTGAGAGTAATATGTGTTTCACGAGATTTTTTGGTACTGTATAAATTTCAAGGAGCAGTTATCTATTACTAGAAAAGCGTCCTTCTAATATACTACTAAACGTCCTTATGCCACGGTTGATTTTTAACATCAGTCTGCTATAAAAGGAAGAGTCATTCCAGAAAATTCTCAAAACAATAGAGAATAAATAAATAGAAACTAAAAAGTATTGTTTCATAAATGTTATAAAGAGATGTATATTTAAAATATTGTAGCGAAAAAAGGATAAGAGGATTCATACCAGGAGGATTCATATAGTGGGGAAGGTATAATTCCCCCAGATGTCGAACCCAGAGGTTGCTCGGTCAAGACTTAGGTGGCACCACGGGGTGGTGTTGGTTCCCCTATACGGTGCTCCCATTGAAAGCAACCAACGATTCTCGGGGATTATGGGCGAATTTTTTTCGTATCAATTGACCTGCATTTGCAAACAACAATTCGTATCTACACGTTTAAAGAATTTCGGAATTTAAGATATATCTGCAACAGATTTTTGAGGCTAATTATTGAAACTGTCATTTTTAAAATATCCGGCAAACAATGACCTCATCGTTTAACAGATATTAGGGTTTTAACTCATCGTCCCACTAAATAAACAAATCAAAGAAAATTTCGTCAGGTATTCAAAGTAGAATGTTTTTGGGGAGGTTTTTCCAATCAAAATCGTTACTCATCACGCAAAAAATAAAATATAATCTATATTTACTAATCAATCTGAGAGCAAAACAGTCAGATAATGCAGAAATAATAACTATTATTGGCTATTATTTATAACTATTATTTTTAATAGTAATAATAATAATTTGTACTACTACTATAAAAAAGGCTTTGTCTATGCCGTTTGTATTTGTTTTGTTTGAGCGGCAGTCATTACTAATAAGCACATGATTAATAAAATAAAAAATTATAGTAATTTATTATTTGGCAGTTATATTACTTAATCAACAAAGTATTAATTATCATAATTACTATTCATAATACCATAAAATATTGACTATAATGCGCACATGTGTAATACGCATGTTTGATTTTGCGCGAAATTTTTTAAAAAAATTAAAATTCGACTATAATACGCACTTATAACTTTTCAAAATTTTATTTAAAAATTGTACAAATATTTATTAACATCAATAAAATTTGTAATAAAAGTAAACGAAATCGTCAAATTGGGTATAAAAAAACTTAAATTTTTAATTCAAAACAAACAATACTGTGAAATTATCAGTCTTAATCACTTTCACTAGAATGCAGCTCATTGTTTACTATTTTTCGTTTACTTATAAGAAATTAGGCATTTTTTCAGTAACTATTGTTTTATTACGATTGCTCGCTTTTCAGCGATTCAAGGGGATAACATTTATGAAAATCTCTACCAGGGATTCTCAACATTTCAGGCTATGTGCCCCCCTTTGAACACTGATGTGAGGTCACGCCTCCCCCCACCACCACCACTATATGTGGTCAATACAAGTAGTACAATCGGAATTTGAAATTGAAGCTGGTTATTAAATGAAAATATAGAATAGATAATTTCATACACAAAATTTAATATTACTACACATATCTTAATTTGGAACATATTATTATTAGAACATACGAAATCAAAGAATTAAATACAGATCAAATATATTTGAGGTAATCAAGGATCTAGGTGAGTTTGGAATGTAATACCAATCACGTTCACAACATTAATATGAGGTCTGGCATTGTTTGGATTTGACAATTTTTTTTAATATTAGGTTGTAACTGTGACAAAGCACACCTCAGGTCACTTTCAACGTCCAGATTTGCTGGATATTTTGACTTTATGTATGCTAATGCTGAAAATCCAGATTCACAGAGATATGTGGAGGAAAACTGCACTAACAACCTCAAAGCTTCCAAAACAACTTCTGGGTAAACAGGAAAATAGCGTAACCAAAAATTTTCAACATCCATGTTTTCGAATTCCACGTTTGCTTGAGAATCACATTTTAATTCGATTGCTTGTTCCTGAATATGATAAGGAAGTACATCCACGTCGATTTTAAAAGGATATCTTGTTAACTTAAACTTCCAATTCTCTGAACTAATATCTGGAAAATAGTCAGCAATTTCATTTTGCAATGCTACCTACCAAATGCCCTAATATAAGGTCCTTCAATACATTTATCTCTTGCAATGGGAGATTTTTTTTATCATCGAGGAAGTCGTTCAATCTTGGAAGGGGTGAAAAGTTTGGCTCTGAACTCTGAAGACGGCAATGCCAAAGAGCTATCTTCATTGTGAAACCCTTAACTGCATCATAAGTCTTCAGAATTTTATTTCTAACATTGTAGCTTCATGTTCAGAAAGTTGAGTGTCGAAAATACGTTACGGTTACATTGTGACCCCAAAATTGAGTACAGTAAATTACAGTTAGTTTTACTTTTGATTTATTTTTTTAAACTCACGCCTCCCTTGAAATTTTTCTAACCCCCCCCCCCCCCCAAGGGGCGTGCCCCCCAGGTTCAGAACCGCTGCTCTAGACAATCAAAAGACTGACAATTACAGAAATTTGTTTTTACTCAACTCTAAGGAATTGGGATAGCAAATGATTGCTTTTAGATAGTTTAACGGATAACGCAAGCTCCCAAAAGACTTTTTTCCGTTCCCAGTGAACATTTGATCAAGAATCAGTTACTCTCTCTGCCGTGGCTTCACAAAATTCATATTGAACTTTTAACAAAACATTATTTGCTTAAAAAGAAACCCATTTCATCTTCTGGGTATCAGAATTTTCAAACAATAAAGTTTTTTTCTGTAAAAAATAATATTTTAGAACAAGAAAAGTTAATCGAAATTTCCATTTCATATTGAATCAATTAAACTTCTTTAATAAATGCATCAGACAAGTCCTTATTATTTTCCTCCTGTAGCTCTAGAAATGTAGTTTAGAAAAACAGATGAGATGTTTTCCTATTAAAAAGATAACACCAATAGTTTTAAAAGTTAGAAAACAATGAAGAGAAAAATTTTGAATAAATGAATAAGTGAGTTCGTGAAACAGAAAATGGATCCTTCATTTTTGCGGGTTTGTAAACCATCAGCAGTGTAGTGTAACTATCAAGTGACTATTAAATTCATTTTGCCTATATTTTCATTGTGCAAGTTTAAGTAAAATTAATTCTGACCAAACAGAAACATATTCCTTCTAAAGATAAACATATGTATATCCAAAATTATCTGTAAAATAACGAAATGCAGCTTCTTTACGATCTCTTCGCTTTCTTTTCTAGTGAACGTGCACAGTGGATTAGTATACATATTGAACACAATATTCCCGTAATCCCTTCATTTAAAATGTACATTTATGAAATATAGCACAGTAATGCCTTCGTCTAATATTAATCTATTCTCTCTTTGGTGCAAAAGAAAACAATGGGAACTGTTTGGAATTATATTTTTAAAAAATGGTAGAAAATATGATAGACCTTTTTTCAAAATATGCGGTTAATTTTTAATACAACTGTGGACAAACTAGATTCCAAAATCACTTCCAAGACAGATCAAGATACCGCATAATGTGATCAATAAATTGAATATTTTGTTCCTCTGGTTTGATTTTCAGAACCATATCGCATTTCTTTCAAACAAAATTGCGTCTCTTCAACATTGACAGCTCCCAAGGACTAAAGATTCACTTTTATTATGGGTTTCTCAGTAAACCATAGCCCATAAGTGCGCTGGATGAAAAGAATTCCAAAAACGGGATTTCTCTAAACTTTTATTGGCACTGGTGAAATGGAACTGTATGGAACAGAATCTACATCTTTAAACAACCTACTAAAACTTGCGGAATACCGTGAAAAAATTACAAGGAAGGCACCCATGCTAGACGAGTCATTTTTGTTAAGATAAGTATCTCCAGCATTCCCAGCAGAAATAGACTCAGGTTTCACACTAATCACTGAATCCGCAGTAGAGCAAATCTTGGATATTGCTACTAATTCAGTCACCAGTAAAAATTTGCTGTAATTTCGCTTTTGTAAATTTTCTTCCTTCCTGTCATATAATTACGCATTATTGAAAAGCCCATCATAAGAGCAGCGGTGGGATTAAATTTCGATCGTTAGATTTCCATTAAAGACACGAGTGGATTAAATATACGGAGTGGATGAAGGTGTTGTGCCCCACTTTTTCGAAAGTATTTTTTTTTTGGCACGGATGAAAGTGTTATGTGTCTATCCTTCAAATAACATCACTGAATATCTATTGATAAATCTTTAGAACCATTATACTTATTAGATATTCAATGGTACTATGGGAAATAGAGACAAATAACAGCTTCATCCATAAAAAAATGCTATTTTTGAAACATTGTGACATTACACTTACATATAACCATTCGTTTGGTTTCTTCAATTATATAATTTCTATAGCTTTGACTAGCCGGGCTGCTGGGTCAGTATTTTTTCATACCGGTTTCAAAGAATGCAAAATTTATATAGTTGTAGAGAACATTTAGCCAAAAAATTACAGTGCAACGGTTTTTAATCAAAATCTGCTATAACTTGAAAACTAGAATATAAAAAATAGTCAAAGAAAGCTTTAAGAAATATTATTTCACACACTCATTAAAATTTTTAATGTATTTTAATTTTTAAAGAAAACTATGTTTGCCAATAAATAGATCTTGACAGAAGAAAATTTAACTATGAAATTTGTACGAAAAAAATGGCGAGGTTTTGAATTTTCAGAAACAAAAGGTTTCTTAAGATCTGTTTATAAAATTGGATGAAGAGGTGGATACACAGTATCAAATGGCTCTTATTTTGAAGAAATATTTTTAAATGTCTTAAGTGTTTGATTTTTAACATCAGTCCAAGTCGCCCAAGAATGGGCTTTGTACATGCAAACAAATTAGCAAAATTTCTCCAAAAACTATTAATTCTAGTTCTTATTCATAATTTACAAAAATTACTTTACACGAGAGGTCTATAAAAGCTTTCGAATAAGTTACATTTTTCAACCTAACTTTACTAAATAGTGTTTACCTCAAAATATGTTCTAAAGGGATTGATATGATCTAATTTTTTTAATTTAAACAAATCAACCAAGTTGAAATCTAAAAACAATGCTTTTCTATGTGATTTGCAATCATTTCTTGACTAGTTCCTAAACTAATTCCTCATGATAAGAGCGAGGAAATGTTAATCTCCTTCATATTCACCGCGACACATACATTAAACAGTTTATAAAAACTTGCGTTTTTAGCAGTTAATCCTGTAAATAAAACCATACATATACTTTTGTGTGAAAAAAAATTAATGCAATGGGTATTTGGAAGCTCAATCACTCGTAAACCTAAAAATTATTTTTGTTTCTCTAATTTACATTTAAATATATTAGTAGCAAATATTTAGTGAAAAGATACAGTTTAAATTCACATGTTAGAGTACAATTACTTTCTACAAATAACCGTCAAAAAGAGGAGTTTACACATTTATCATTTATTTCTGCAATTGAATAATTTTGTTAGCTCATTGTGATTTTTGTATTATTAAGTAATAAAACACGTACCATTTATATTTGAAAGATACATTTCACAAAGGATACATTTCACAGTATTAAATGGCTCATATTTTTCTGTTTGATTTTTTACGTTACTCCAAGAAGTCCAAGAATGTGCTTTGTACATGCAACCAAATTAGCAAAATTTCTCTAAAAACTAATAATTCTAGTTCTTATTCATAAGTTACAAAAATTGCTTAACATGAGAGGTCTATAAGTTTTCCAATAATAAGTTACATTTACCAACTGTAATTTATTTAATAGTGTTTCTATCAAAATAACAAAGGAATTAATATGGTCTAATTTTTAATTTAAAAAAAATCAATCAAAATATTGAATGCAATGGATATTTGAAAGCTCAATTGCTCGTAAACCTAAGAATTATTTTTATTTCATTAATTTATATTCCTATATATTACTAGTAAATATTTAATGTAGAGATACATTTTATATTCACATATTAAAAATTTTAAATATTTAATTAAGAAATACAGTTTAAATTCATGTTAGAATACATTTGCTTCCTACATATAACCGTCAAAAAGAAGGGTTGCACATTTATCATTTATTTCTGCAAGCAAGAAATCTTGTTAGTCCACTGTGAATTTTATATCATTAAGAAATAAAAAACTTAACATTTATAATTGAACGAGAAAATGATCTTTTCCTTACATTTCAACTTCTTCCACAATTATTGCTATAATACATGTCTTCTTTTCTAGGGGGAAGATGACAGAACATTTTTCAAATCAAAAACCAGTAACTTGAAAATAACATTTACAACATCGAAAACATTCGCTGAATTCCCTATTCACAAATTGTATCCCTCTAAACTTCGTAAACGATTTGAACAGATCTTTTTATTTTCAATGATAATCTCTTTTCAGGGTAATTTATCATTTACTTTAATAATGGAATGTCCCCTTGCTCATCTTATTGATAAATAGGGGAATACTCCGTTATCATTATAAAAATTTAAACATGCATCATTATTATGAAAATATTCTAAAGAGCTAATTAAAAAAGAAGTTTAATAGCCCACATATATATGCAATTGCAAAAATTATTTTATCTAAATAACGATTTATATCCTGAAGTAGAAAGAAATTTGATAGTGGTGTATCTTTATTATATAACTAGAAGGTAACCCGTCATTTTGACGTCATAATACTAATAATGACGTCATAATGGAAAAAGTATATGAAAGTTGAAAAATATCCCGAATTAGCTAACAATATTGCATTTAATCCACACTTTGTAAAAGCAAACCCTTTCATTATTTTTTATTTATTTATTTTTTCATGCGATTGGAGTAGTAGACTGCCATCCAGTTTTTTACAGCTCACTACGTGATATGAATACTTGAGCTACTTGATTCATTCACATACAAGTTTGTTTACTTTCAGAATTCATAGCAAAAGTAAACAGACTTTTAAAAACTGAAAATATGCAGTTAAAAGCATCCAATTTTTTTTAGTTCTGAATGTTTTATAGAAAAATAGGCTGAACAAACGGGATTTGATGGAGAAGATATTAGTTTTTAGGTAAGAAATTCTAATCCACATCTCAAATAGAAATTAGGCCTAACCGACCGTTTGTTTACTGAGGGCTTCTATTGAAAGATGAGTACAGCTCGGAAGTGTTATACAGACACAACGGCTATTATATATATAATATAACATACGTGGGTTTAAGGCGCCTGTGTACTAACGCTATTGGATTCACTAACCTGAATGTTAACTTATAGAGAAAATTTGTCTACTATTGACAACTACATAAATGTTGATAATCCAATAAAAATTTGTATTGTCAGATAGCCTGAACTTTTCTGCATCTTGCTACAGGATTCATTTTATAAATTTCATCCCCCAAAGAAATTTAGAATCGTTTAACACACTAGACCATATTTTTTAATCGACTAATTTAAATTAAAAATATTATTTGCAATTTTTTTAAAAAGAAAAATGTCCCTATGTGTAAAATTTATTTCTCTATTACGGAGTACAATTTTTTAAAAAAATCTTTCAATCCAAGTCGGCAATCCTTTGACTCACTTTCTCCATAGATTAACATTGAGGGGAGAGAATCCAATAGGGTTAGTATACAGCAGCCTTAATGGATAATTAATGAAATAAATTGCATAATATATGATGACGAAAAAATATATAGGACATGCTGAACTGTATATTTTGTAAATACAACGTATCTATATATATAAAACAGTTCCGTAACTGACTCATTCCTCCCCTGACTGACTGACATACAACGCACAGACCAAACCGCTGGACCTAAAGGGCTGAAATTTTGCATGGCGATTCTTCTAATAGTGTAGGGGTGCACTAAGAAAGATTTTTCAAAAATTCTTCTTAGATTTTTTTAAATTAAATTTTTAAGCTGTTTTTTAAACTTTTTTTACGTTTGCATTTAAAATAATACATTGAGGGTTATAAAATTTATATCACGAGAAAGATCATAAAAATTCCTTCAAAATAAAATCTTTTTCGAACCTTTATCTTGATTTTCTGATTTTTGGTGAATTTTTAAAGATTAATTTTTAGAATTTAATTTATTATATGTTGATCACGTGATTTCTTTTTCTGGTACTTTCAATAAATTTATCGTCACGTGCATAACAACTAAATAGACAAAAATGATATTCCTTTTCTTTCTAATGCAGCAGACGATTGGATATTATCTAAAAAAAATAAATATCCCTTAAGATTTTTTTATAAATAAATATATATATTTTACATCAATTGTATACATTGATCGTCGCATTTATTATAAATATATATATATATATATATATATATATATATATATATATATTGGCATTAATTGCATACATTGACCGTTGTATTTAATTTGAATGTACTCCGTAGCGAAGCGCGGGTTTTCAGCTAGTAAATACATATATGGGATATCCACTCAGCAGTTGGGGAGATCAGTTTATCAGTTTTCATATAAAAACCTGATTCATGATAGAGTATGAAATATTTTATTCTGCAGTCATAAATGTATGCACTTAGAGTAACAGCAAAAGTTTAATACCATATTTAACAAAACAGTGATTTAAGAAACATATACGCATAGTATCTTTAATTCCACAATAAATTTTAAAATGTTGATTCCATAATAATTAATAAAGTTAAAATTAAAATCATTTTTTGATTTATTGTGAAAACTGAAGAAGCGTTCATTGTCATCCACAACTTTACTGCAAGTTATGAAATCATGAATTCGCGGGAACGGTGATAAATTGCAAGGTGAATATTTATTTCCTTCATGGATTCCTCTCTCCCGTGTGATTGTTTTTAAATGTCGCACTAAAATATATCTTTTACCACAGTTCGAAAAACCTTCATTTCATCTCTACTGTTGAGTTGAAAATGTAGGGGATTAATTCCACTGTCTATAAAAAAAAATGCTGAATAATTCCTTATATTTAATTCATTCCTTAGTTTAGCATATCTGGATTATAAACTTTTATAAAATGGAATTTTTTTAAGCAGGTTGATATTTGGAGGCTCAGTGGAAAGAAACTTATCAGATTTGATGTTAATATGTTTTAGGATATGAAGTTCATTTTTTAATAACTCTGTTGTTGTTGTTGTTACATATGGCCGACTGGAACTTAATCCATACAATTCTGACTACTCACCCAACATATAAAAAATATAATAACACAGGACAACAAAATAGAAACCACAAGATACGATAAAAAGAACAACCAAAAGGCCTTAAAAACAGTTAAAAACATTAAAGTTCTAGGATAAAAAGTTAAAAAGCCAGAAGCACAATAACTGAAGAACGTGAGATCATGACACGTTCTCTGGCCCTCCAATAGAGAACACACAAATCACCATTCTGCCGTAAGTCTAATTTCGGGCAAACAAGTGCCCCCCAACTGCCGGAGGGGCCCCAAAAAAATTTTTTTTAATTTATTTATTAAATTTCCTCCGAAATTTTTTTTTATTTTTTGGGCCCCCCCCCCCCCAAAAAAAAAAAAAAAAAAAATCCAAAAAAAAAATTATTCGATTAATCAGATTTCTTGGGGCCCCCAACAGAAGTTTGCCCCAGACCCCGTAAAGTCTCTGGGTGGCCCTGGTGCATACGCTGGAACTCACAATCCCTATTTTAGCCAAATAATCAGCCAGACAGTCGTGCCCTGTTCTTAGTCAAAAATTGGCCGCTGCTTCTTTACGTGTTTTATGACTAAATTTTATCCAGACATCCCCAATAGACTCCCAGACTCTTCCCTTTCAAAATGGATGATAATATACTAATATATGACGACATAATCTTGTCTCTAATAATTTGCCTAAAGGAGTCAAGGGGGATAGAACACTGTGCAGGATATTCTTCTGTCCCTTTTTTTAATAACTCCATAAATAGCTAAAATTTTTTTTTTAATCCAAAAGAGGATTCAGTAACCACATACTTCGGTCAATGTATTTAACATATTTTTTTCTGAGACTTAGCTTTCAAACCTATATTCCGTTTATAATTAAATCATTTAAATTCTAAATTTCGCATTCTAACAAATGGGATAGCTATTTTGGTCACAATTAAATCTAATTATTTTGAACAGCTTCGTAGTTGCGTTGCTAACAAACCCTCTCACTGCAATAACCAAGCGAAAAATGGAAATTTCCGGACAAAAACATCCATTCTGTTTCACAAGTTTTCTAACATCACAGATAAAGAGTTTTAAAATAGCAGATTATTCACCTCAAATGTGCTTCTTATAAAAAATTTTATCCTATAACGCTATTATAGTCTAAAATTTCAGTTGATAACCTATTTTTTATACAATATGAGCCATAAAAATAACTGTCTTCTATTATTTGCAATGATTTATTGCTCTTGTAGGTCTGTATCTCTCGCGTATATATGAGTTGGCAAAGGCAGCGAGCTAGTGATCTGAACGACGCTGTTTCGATGCTCGTCGCTGACAATTCCCCCGCCGTGTACACTAATGGTGGCTGGTGCATGAAAAATGCGTCGTGGTTGCAATGTCAACCATGTTCTCAAATTTACCTCTGGAGGTGCGGGGTCAAGTGTACCGGTCTCATCACTTGACTCGGTTCAAAATTACGGGACCGGCTTGTAGGGGGTAATGCTCGCCACCTATACGGTGCCCCCGTAAATGAATGACCAGCAATCTCGCGGTGTACATATACAGGTGAATGTCTAGCGACAAGTGCCTCAGCGTTCGAAAAATAAATGTTCGCCTCTCCCTGCCTTATCACCCTACCCACTTCTCCCACAAAGCAGACATATAAATAATAACCCTATAAAGCAGATACATGCTAATCAATACACATTAATATTTACGTTTTAAGGTTCCTGTGTACTAGCCCTATTGGATTCGCTCACCTCAATATTAACATATGGAGAATATTTGTCCACAGATTTCCGACTTAGATTTACGGATTTTTTTTAATTGTACTCCGTAATAGAGAAATAAATTTTACACCGTGGAGCACTTTTCGTTTTTTCTTTTAAATGCAAATAATATTTTTTAATTTAAGGGGGGGTCCAGGACACAAAATTGTTCGAATTTTCGAAAAAAAAAATTTAGTGCATTAAAAATTTCTGTGTTATTTTACGCTTAAAATGACGTTTAAATTATGTTTCTATCTTTATTAGAACAGGAGAAATTATTTTTTTTGTAACATTCTAATAGTAGCCAAGCGTTTTTTAAACCCGTAAGTGCGTTTTTCGGCATGATGGGTCTTTTCCCCATGTCTCGTCTTTTAATTGTTATAAGTCAAGAACCGTTAAAGATAAATGATTGAAACTTGGAACATGTCTTTTTCAACTATCTTTCTTTAATTTTGATTCAACAAATTTGAAAAAAAATATTTTCTTTTGAAAATATGGTTTTTTTAAAATAAGTTACATAATTTTTTTTTGTAATTTTCAATATAAATATTTTTAATTTTTTTTAAATTAATATTTTAAAAAATGCTCAATCAAAATTGAAATTTGAAATTCGAATTTAAATGAAAAAAATTTGAAATTCGACAAATAATATTTGGAGTTATAACAATTTTAAATTACCCCACTTTTTTTTAAATTTAAAAATTTAAAATTTTTTAAAAACGTTTTGAGAAGTTTTATGATGTGATTTTGTTTACAAATTATATGGTTAAGCATCACAAAAAAATTCAAAATTTTAATTCAATAAATAAATTTTTTTTCAAAATGAGTCCCGGACCCCCTTAAATTATTCGGGCAAAAAATCAGGTGTAATGTGTTTTAAACGTTCATAAATTCCTTTGGTGCACGAAATTTATAAAATAAATCCTGTTGCAAGGTGCAGATAAGTTTAGGTTATCCGAAAATACCATTCTCATTGGATTATCAGCATTTATGTAGCTGTAGATAGTAGAGAAATTTTCTCTATAGGCTAACATTGAGGTGAGAGAATCCAATAGGGTTAGTACACAGGATCCTTAACCAGAGAATGAGACGTTAATTATATTTATCTTATAAGACAACTAGCTGAATACCCCTGCTTCGCTACGGAGTACATTCAAATCAAATACAACTGTCAATGTATGCAATTAATACTAAAAAAAAAAAAAAAAAACATTTATAAAAAAAATCGCAACGGATATTTTTATAGACAAAATAATGTAGAAGAAAATATTCAAATTAAATCTAATGGAACACGCTAAAGAATATAGTACAGTTAATATAGTACAGTTTGAGTAGCATATATTTTACTATATTTTAATATTTTTTTGGATATGTCCAATCGTCTTCCGCATTAACAAGAAAAAATATATATATTTGTCTATTTCGTTGATATGCACGTGATGATAAATTAATTTAAAGCATCACAAAAAAGAAAAGAAACCACGTGATCAGCATTTAATAAATTAAATTCTAAAAATTAATCTTTAAAAATTTACCAAAAATCAGAAAACGGAGGTAAAGTTTCGAAAACGATTTCATTTTAAAGGAATTTTTATTATCTTTCTCGTGATATAAATTTTGTAACACTCAGATTATTATTTTAAATGTAAACTTAAAAGAATGTTACAAAAACAGCTTAAAAATTTAATTTTAAACAATCTAAAAGAAATTTTTGAAAAATCTTTCTTAGTGTACCCCTACACTATAAGAATAGTCGCCATGTAAAATTTCAGCCCTTTAGGTCCAGCGGTTTGGTATGTGCGTTGTCTGTCAGTCAGTCAATCAGTCAGTCAGTTACGGAACTGTTTTATATATATAGATGATACATTTTAATATACTGAAATTATATACAAGGACGCCTATTTTGCAGTTAAAACAACTGTAAAACTTATAATAAATCATAAATGCACAAAATTCTCCAGACGAATATTGAGTATTTCACATTAAATAATTTCAATAAGGAAAGATGCTTCAGCAAATTGACTGACAAACAAAACATAATTTTCACATTTCCCAAAGAAAAGGACAATTGAAAAAATTTTTAAATGTCTAATTAATTATTGAGTTAATTAAACTTGGAATTTATTACTTCGTAATTAAATTAAATCAAGCAAAATAAGACAGCCTCAGCGTTAAAATACAAACCCTTCGATTTATTTTTCAAAAAAAGACAGTCTCTAATTTATTTTGAAAATAAAGCATAAACCTTTTTCGCTTACGAAGTCCGCTTCTTTCTAATCTGAGATATCGGAATTTTGAATCAATAATATTCTTAAATGAAATAAACATTTCACTGCATGGAAAGATTATTCAAAATTTCAGTTTTAAATTAAATACCACGAACTTTTTTCATAAATGCCCAGAAGCGGCCTTGATTATTTTTTTCAAAGGAGTTTCATAGGGCAGATGTTTAAAAACTGATATTAAAGCTCATTTCTGAAACTTTCTAATATAAAACTACCGGAGTATTATTTTTTAATTATAACTGCAAAGATAAACGGAAAATTTTAAAAAAAGAATACCTGTTCTCAAATTTAACTAGCCATTTAACGTCAATCTCGAAAGATAATATTAAATATTAAAGGCCACCAAAGAACTGAAATGCAAGGTAAGCAAATACCCTTTCTACCGTCTTTTTTTGTATTAACTCCAAAGCAACGCTTAATTAAATATAGTGAACTTAATATCTTAAAAGTCAACTCCTAAAGGTTTATTAAATATCTTCTTACGTTAAGAATATCTTCTTACGTAAGATATTCTTAACGTACTATTCTCCAAAGATTCACCTTTTTCTGACTTATAAACTGTTATCCAGATTGTGTTAACTACATCAACATATATATATTGCAATCTCGATCGATCGTTTTCCCGTATGTGCCGTTTATTTCACCGATCATATTGCTTTGTTATGTTCCCACATCTATCGTTTTCCCGCTTTGATCGTTCATTTCAGTCGGTCCCTTGAAAAACGATAGATCGAGTCAGTCAGTCAGTCAGTCAGTCTCTCTCTCTCTCTCTCTCTCTCTCTCTCTCTCTCTCTCTCTGTGTGTGTGTGTGAGAGAGAGAGAGAGAGAGAGAGCGAGAAAGGACTAGAAATGTTATTAGTTTATTGACGTTATTAAATGACGTATGTTATTAATAAACTAGAAGTTTATTGACAAAAAAAAACAGCGACACATCTTAATCACTCGAAGCCAGCCTCGCATCCGAGTAGCGCACGAATCTAGAATTAGATCAAAGAGAGGTTGCCAGAATTGGCGGGAAAAGTTAGTATATGGAAAGGCGAATCATCATCTCGCCAAGGCGTCGGAAAGGTTACCAGATGAGAAAGAAAGTTCAGAAAGGGTGATTAAAGGTTATTAATAATATTATCACAGAATATCCCCCCCCCCCCATCTAAAATAGATTGGAGCCGCGGCCGTCGACTCTAAGACACTCCAGATAGTGAGAACATGAAAATTAGTAGTTAGAATATTAGGTTGAAGCTGGCTCGAAAATCACAAATCTTTATGTTAAAATATACAATTGAAAAACATAATAGAATGGCATAATTTTAAAATACAAATAGCTGGAGTAAAATAAAAATGGAACGATACACTTAAATGAAAACACTAATAACAATAGATGTAAAGACGTTCCAAATACAAATACAAGTAAAAAAAATATTGTGCAGCTCTCAGTCCCTGACATGTGTATCACAGTCTTTGAAAAGTTTTCAGAGTCCTGGACGGGTACAGTTCAACTAGTTGTAAAAAACATAAAAGTTAGTGTTGACGCCAATGGCTATGTCGGCAATCGCCAAACGCGCCCTTGAAATAATACAAATATAGGTATCATAGTTTTTAATTCTTATGTTGGCATCGTAAACTTAAAGATATTAGAATTTGTTTGAAATCGCTTGTTGCATCAAAAAGTTTGTTACGCTCGCACATCGTATGGTCGATGTTTCATGTATTGATTTTGTTCATACATTAGTATTGTAGATAATTCGTTTAAGTAAATAAAATTGTTATTAATTCGTGTGTCGTATGATCGACAATGATTTTGATATAATTTATTAGTCTACAGTCCATTCGAATACAACAAATTTGGGACCAGTGCAACGTATGACATTTGGCTCATATAGTTGGTCCACGTAGCCGGAGAAAAAATGACACTCATTGTGCTAAATCGACAAAAATCGACATTGAAGGCTCAGATTACTAAAATAGAGACATACTTAAAAGAAAAGCAGGTAAAAGCCCCATCGGATATTTTATCTGCTGAGTTAAAAATAAAATTAGAAAATTTATTGAAGTATCAATCAAGTTTGGATTACATTCGAATACAGTTTTTCGAGAAAGTAGATCCCGAAGAAGGTATATCGGATATTGAAGAAGAATTTTTGGATTTGGAATTTCGCATCGAAGCATTACAGGTAAAAATTAATAGTTTGATTACCTGCCAAAATAGTTCATTTATTTCAAATGGTAATAAAGATGTAAATAATAGCGTTAATATTCGACTTCCCGAAATTGTAATTCCTAAATTTTCTGGAAAAATAGAAGAATATAGTTGTTTTTAGCTGCAATTTGATAATATTATTACCAATAATTCTCATTTAGATGAAACTCAAAAATTGCAGTATTTACATTCGGCTTTAGTCGGCGAAGCCAAGAATTTACAAACTGTCAATGATACATTTAAAACGCTTTTCGCAGCTTTAGAAGAAAGATATTCAAACGAACGAGTGTTAGATGATGTATATGTTAAGCAAATACTAGAATTTGATAAAATAACTTATGAATCTTCTAAGGAACTGCGAAGTTTGATAGATATAGTTAACAAAAATTTAAGAGCACTAAATACAATGGATCTTGAAAGAAATAAATTATCTGATGTTGTGTTATTAAATATAATTTTGGCTAAACTCGATAAAGAATCAAGAAAGCAATACGAGCCAAATATAACTTCCACGGAAGTTCCGAAGTTGGATGATTTAATTGCATTTTTGGAAAAAAGATGCCAAATGTTGGATAATTTATCACGTAGTGTCTCTTCAAAATAGAAAGTGATTTGTTAAATAGAGTTTTAGACAGATCAAATAGTTTTTCTAAAATTGTATATATTTTTACTTTTATTTTCAGATTTTTGAAAAATACTAGAAGCAAACCAGAGGACAGGTACAGAGGCCCCCTGTTACCCCAGGAGCAGAAAACAGCGACAGAATTTATCATTCGCCAAATACAGGCAAATGAATTTAAAATGGAGATATCTGTTCTCTTAGATGGTAAAAGGGTAATAAAAGGGAAGGTAAAGAACCTCCAACCCTTTTTAGATTCCAATGGAATTCTAAGAGTTGGAGGACGGTTAGAAAAATCGAATTTAAATTTTAACGCAAAACATCCCATTTTACTTTCTGCGACCCACAAATTTACAAACATTTTGATGAATTACTACCATAGGAAATATCTGCATGTAGGAGCACAGAATTTATTGCATTTAGTACGCCAAGAATACTGGCCATTAAATGGCAGAAGCATCGCTCGACAAATTGTCCACAATTGTGTTACATGTTTTAAACAAAAACCTGTTACGGAAAGTCAGCTTATGGGCAATCTCCCTCCGGAAAGAATAAACCCGAGTTCCCCATTAATGCCACAGGAATAGATTTTTGTGGACCCTTTTATGTAAAGTTTAAAGGACAAAGAAAAGGTGTATACCACAAAGTATACATAGCTATATTTGTCTGCTTTGTGACAAAGGCGGTAGATTTAGAGACTGTCACAGATTTAACCTCAGAAGCGCTAATCGCGGCGCTAAAAAGATTTTTTCTCTAGACGTGGTAAAAGTTCGTCTCTGTTCACGGATAATGCCACCAATTTCGTAGGCGCGCATTTAGAATTAAAACGACTGTACAAACTTGTTAAAAAGCCAGAGGAAAATTTAGCTTGTTATTTAGCCTCAGAAGGCATTGCCTGGAATTTCATTCCTCCCAAAGCCGGTTACAAAATGTTGACGCCAATGGCTATGTTGGCAATCGCCAAACGCGCCCTTGAAATAACACAAATTATGTTTTTTTACGAAGTCTCAGTGAAGTTACTCTGCAGCAAATCAAGAGTCTCGCCTCTAAAGCGTACAACAATTCCAAGACTAGAACTTTGTGCAGCAGTATTACTAGTAAAATTAGTGAACCGAGTGCTATCATCGTTAAAAATATCTGTGAGTAGCGTTCATTTGTGGACCAAAGAATCAAGAAAGCAATACGAGCTAAATATAACTTCCACGGAAATTCCGAAGTTGGATGATTAAATTGCATCAACTGTTTGAGCCAAATGTCATACGTTGCACTGGTCCCAAATTGAAGGGACCAGTGCAACGTATAATTGTATAACCAATTCAACACTCACAACATTTCACCAACAATTCACACTTCATTTGTCTAAATGAAGTATTGGGTAAAACAAATTACCTTCCGCATAATTTTGTTTTGAAGGATAGTTCGACAACTGCATTGAGGGTAGTGTTTGATGCCTCGGCTAAGACATCAACAGGCATTTCTCTAAATCAAACACTAATGGTAGGCCTAAAGTTGCAGGATGATATTTTCGACATAACATCAAGATTTAGATTACATAAATATGCTCTGACAGCTGATATTTCTAAAATGTATAGACAAATTTTAGTTACGAATAATGATTCAGATTTACAAAGAATAGTTTGGCGTAATTCTCCTGAAGAGTCTTTTGAAGAATATAGACTTAAAACTCTGACATATAGCACAGCCTCAGCTCCATTTCTAGCAGTAAGAGCTTTGAGACAACTTGCAGTAGAAGAGAAAGATAATTTTCCTCTTGCTTCAGCTGCGACTCTTTCTGATTTCTTCATGGATGACTTAGTCACAGGTAGCAATGATTTAAATAGTGCTAAGGAGTTACAAAACCAGTTGATACAAATGTTACAAGCTGGTGGAATGAAACTTTGTAAATGGTCCTCTAACGAAAGAGAACTGTTAAAATCAGCGCCGTTCGAAGATCAAGAATATCATTTTGATCAATCAAGAGAAACAGTAAAGACACTAGGTCTCATTTGGAATCCAAAAATTCTTCAATATCCGATATACCTTCTTCGGGATCTACTTTCTCGAAAAACTGTATTCGAATGTAATCCAAACTTGATTGATACTTCAATAAATTGTCTAATTTTATTTTTAACTCAGCAGATAAAATATCCGATGGGGCTTTTACCTGCTTTTCTTTTAAGTATGTGTCTATTTTAGTAATCTGAGCCTTCAATGTCGATTTTTGTCGATTTAGCACAATGAGTGCCATTTTGTCTCCGGCTCGACGGACCAACTGTATGAGCCAAATGTCATACATGGCACTGGTCCCAAATTTGTTGTATTCGAATGGACTGTAGACTAATAAATTATATCAAAATCGTTGTCGACCATACGACACACGAATTAATAACAATTTTATTTACTTAAACGAATTATCTACAATACTAATGTATGAACAAAATCAATACATTAAACATCGACCATACGATGTGCGAGCGTTACAAACTTTTTGATGCAACAAGCGATTTCAAACAAATTCTAATATCTTTAAGTTTACGATGCCAACATAAGAATTAAAAACTATGATACCTATATTTGTATTATTTCAAGGGCGCGTTTGGCGATTGCCAACATAGCCATTGGCGTCAACAGTTAGTTTTATTCACAGTCTTTTTTCAATTTCAATGTTTTCTCTTGATCATGTAAACAAAAATATTAATAGTTCTTTCAACAATTAGTAGAATAAATTTACCAAATGCTGTCAAAATAAACTTTCAACATCAATACCAAATGCCTGGTACCCGATGTTGCAAAAATTCGAACAAAAGTACAAATTCCAACAATTGACACTACCATTCAATTATTGTGAAGCATAAAAAAAATCAAAACAAACATAAATTTGAGATATGTGACCTGTCGTGAGTACATCCTCGTGAGCGTTTACCAAAGGGAAGGGGCTTCCAACCTGAAACTCAAGTTGAGCAAACTGCACAAAATGAAAAGTGGCAGGCAAGTTTCTCAAACATGAGAGGAAAAGGCAACTGCTCAAATGGAACATTTAAACAGCGCGAAGAAACAGGGAGGACAATGTGTGGAAACCCCAGTATAAAAATCAGTAATATTTATTTAGTACATAGTATTTTTCATATAAAATGCAGTAAGCTTCAAAAAATTAAAAAATATATATGTGAGTTTAACTTACACTCACGGGGTTTCTTCAAAATTAACTAGGATGGCGATAGGACAGGAATGCTAAAATAGAAAGATTAAGAATAGCTGAATGATTTACAAATTGGTGACTTATATGATCATTTCACTACTTAAATTCGATTTTTTTTTCGATTTTTAATTTTCTCCTGAAATATTTCGTAATTATCATCATGTTCGACATTTATTTTGCCAGTGTTCATTTTGCTTTTACTTTTACAATACTAGAAAGTTACAAAAAATAATATAGTAACTAATCTGCTTAACACCACTTTTGAAATATAAAATACACTACTTTACTTAAGGTAAACATTTTAAAGGGTAAAACACTTGTTCATTGATCTTCTTGCTGAACTTTAGCTTTTGTAAGTTTTCCACGATTCCACTGTGCAGCGTTCGGCGTACACACAGGGAATGAATTTAATTATCTTGAAAATATATTTGTTGACGATGAGCGCGCACAAAAACTTGAGGCACTTCTTGGATATTTGGAGTTGAATACGGGTGTACCTGGACTGGTAATTTTCTTGTTTCAAGATGACGCAGTCAGTGACGAACAATGGCGAGGTCAGGCGGAAAACGAAACTCGAACTCGAAACGAGAAACGAACTGGAACAATGGCATCTTCACTTGCTCCGTCGCAGTCGCAATTTTTCTCTGCATTTTCACGGTGTTCAATACTGTCGGCTGAAGAAATGACCCGAATGGTCATCTCCTGAAAATACTGCGATCGAGGCCGAAACAAAAGGATTCCAAATCATAACGAATAACTGAAGTTTATTGACGAAATACAGCGACACATCTTGATCACTCAAAGCCAGCTTCGCATCCGAGTAGCGCGCGAATTAGATCAAAGAGAGGTTGCCAGAATTGGCAGAGAAAGTTAGTATATGGAAAGGCGAAGCATCTCGCCAAGGCGTCGGAAAGGTTACCAGATGAGAAAGAAAGTTCAGAAAGGGTGATGAAAGGTTATTAATAATATTATCATATATATATATATATATATATATATATATATATATATATATATATATATATATATATATATATATATATATATATATATACACAGTGGAATCTCGATCGATCGATAGTTCTCCGAATCATCGGTTTGCCGTATGTGTTGTTTATTTCACACAGTCCCGACAATCATATTGTTTTGTTATGTTCCCGCATCTATCATTTTCCCGCATATATCGTTCAGTTCAGTCGGTCCCTTGAAAAATGATAGATCGAGATTCCGTTATATATATATATATATAATATAAATTAAAGAGGTATTACGTGTGTACATGTCTATTACACCTATTTGACCTTCCTGTCGCTGACGAGTTTATAACCTAAATATATCTTTCTGGCTTTTATTAAATTTATAAATTTTTTTGTCCTTTGGTGCAGTGGGGTTCTCTTTGTTTATTATTATGTTTTTATCATATTTAAGAGTAAAAGCAATTTTCCTCTCTTAATTTTTATATCGGATTTTTTAGTTAATATTTATTGCGTCTGCAGTGATACAGCTGCTTTTTGTGCTTCTTATACAATGTATAATATACATGCACTTGTAGAGGAAGTTAATTACATTATACATATATACACACAAACGTTCACACAAGAATTTTAATATGAGCCCATACTAATAACTAAATAATAAAGGTTGTCATCTTCCTTCGATAATAAAAAATAGTTAAGAAGCCGGATTTAATTGCCACGGGAATTTTAATTAGAGCCCATACTTGTGACTAAATAATAGAGGTTGTCAACTTCTTGTGATAATAATAAAATGGTTAAAAAGCCGAATTTTATCACCTCGTGATTCAAACTTACGACTAAAATATGGATAAACAAGAAATATTAAATAACATATGCATTACATTACATTCCTAACCGAAGCTCATACACTAGAATAACCTAGTATTAACTCGGATACCTTTCATACTGGATATTATCTTATTGTCACCTACACATAACGCTAACCCGCCTGCCTAAATCTCGCTTGAACTTCAAATCCATTTGGCTAGAACTCCTTGAGACCTCTTTGCGTTGTCAACTTCTTTAGCGGGAGATTCCTGCGCTTGGAAAAACAAGCACTTCTATTTAGCTGTTTGCTTCCTCAAACATATGTACGTCATTCTTCTTATTTTCATATCGATGACAGCATTTCGCGTCTCTGACAAGTGTTGCTACAAAATGATGTTTCAAAAATATTTAATGAAAAGGAAATAGATTAGTAAGCTCAAAATAAACGGGTTTATATCTTGTGCTGGCCCTTGCTAAAAGGGAACAGTCGTAACTTCGGTCTACAAGCCCCTCAACTCAATTTGTATCGTTTACGGTAGGATGGAGATCACCCTGTAAAAAACTGAATAATGCAGACTCTCGATAAAAAAAAGCCCTTGAAGTCAACGCAATATGTCAGAATCTAAAAAAAATGAGATGGCAGCAAAAATTAAATAATAGTTTCCAGACCTAACCAGTTAACTTGTCAAGACTGTATTAATCAATGTCTGATTCTTGAAGCATGCGAACAAATCTTTCGCTGGTCACATTGACACATCATTCATGAAAAGTCCCTTTAAACATTACTTGTCGTTTGAACATTATTATACTACAAAATAATTTGTTATAGAAGGTAATATTTTCCTCATCTTCCTGAATGAATAACTTGATAAATGATACCTTCACTGCAGGAGAGACAAAAGGATTAAATGTACTTTTAATGCTATCAAATAAAAGCTTAAACGATAGGAAATGTTGATTTCTTAAATTAAGGATCGTTTCTTATGACAAAGTAGTTATAACACCGGTACAGTTGGCAGTTACATACCTCCTTCCTATGGGATGTTTTCAGCCACTAACAGACAATCCCGTTATGGATTAAATTTACTTTTAATGTTATCAAATGAAAACGTTAATAACAGGAAATGTTCAAGGCTTAGGTTAAGGATCGTTTCTTACGACAAAGCAGTTATAACAGTGGTACAGTTGACAGTTACATACCTCTTTCGTATGGACTTTTTTCAGCCACTAACCAACAAGCCCGTTTTATTACATTAATTTAGAATTTTTTATATTACATTAAATTTGAATTCTCCAGTCAGAGCTTACAAACTTTGAACATACCTTATTTCGTCAGTTTTTAATTATCAGCCTCATTAACATTCCTTCCAAACCAAAAACATAAAAGTCAGTGGCGCGTTAGGTGGGACATTCTTCAAAACGTAAGTAAATACTTTCTTTAATCAAAGTTAAACAAGAGAAAACAAAGTTAGAATGATTTTCTATAGGGCTGTCATTTTTGAGACAGTAAGGTTACGTGAATGATGTCCTTCCCTCGAATCCTTGATAACAGGGGAAATGTTGATATTCTCATAAGAAAAATTATTTCTCTCGTTATCTTTAGATAGCATTTGTACTCAATAGCCCCTTATTGTCTTGTCTTTTTTGAGTATCATTCATCAGGGCGTAACTTGTTCATTGGAGAGGGGCGGGCACAAATGACCAACTTTATCGAAAACCAATTTATTACTACTTTGATTCTCAAATTCCAGCCCTCCAGCAGTATGAAATAATGTGTCATCCTTCATCACTCAAAGTTGTCCAGTAGTATCAAATGGAAAAAATTGTTTCTTTTGTAGATTTCAGTCGTCGACTATGACGACAAATGTCTTCCTGTCTGATATATGGAGAAATTACTCCAAAACTACAACTGCATAATTTTATTGAATTACCGCAGACTAGTAAAGTAAAATAAAATAATTTTCCATTACATAATTATTATAAAACTCTCTATTTCGGTTCTGCATAAATACCGAGAATTATCGCGAAATTTACAAGAAATTTTCCCGAAATTTTTCTCCTCGAATGAATAGAAATCCTGAGAAACAAGTTTTGTTAAAATAGAGCATAGATTTACTGAATTATAGGTATTCTAAGTTATATTTCATCAGTATATTTACCCACTGGTATATCTATAGTGTCCGGTATGAAGGGCTTAAGTCATAAAAAGGGATTTTTAGATATTTGTTAGTATTGATAAAAGAAACAAAAATCTTTTGACTTGTATAAAAGGCTCAATTGCATCAATTTTGTGTACAAAATTACATTTCTTTGTACAAACGACTCAAGTCGACATTATTGTTCTGCGATTGGTATAAAAGCCAATAAATTGGTATACACTCATGGACAAAAAAAATAGCGTGCCAAGAAATAATTGCGGGATCGTAACGAAACTTGCAATGAAGGTACATGTCGGGGAGATATGCAAATGATTAGAAATGCAGCGTGATTGAGCATTACGTATAGCCGGTAGAGGGCGTTGAACATCGTACTCTGTGGAGTATAAAACAGGTAACCAAAGCTTGTTTGAGTGTGCTGAATCATTTACAAAGGAAGAGCTCAGATAGACATGCCATTACGCCGTGTTCGAAGACAATATAAGCAGTTGTCGCAGTTTGAGAGGGGCAGAATCGTCGGGATGATGGAAGCTAGGTGGTCAGCTAGGCGAGTAGCTCGTCAATTAGGCCGCTCTGATTGTGTTGTGAGGAGGTGTTGGGACCAGTGGACCCGAGAGATGTCATGTACACGAAGACCAGGCTCAGGACGCCCTCGACAGACCAGTCGTCGAGAAGACCGCCACATCGTAAGAAATTCACGCGTACAGCCAACTGCTTCATCAGCCGCCATACAGGCACAGGTAGCACCTTCACTAGGGGCCTCTGTGTCTTCTCGAACCATACGAAGGCGCCTGGTTGAAGGACAGTTGGTATCGCGGCGCCCATTTCGTGTGCTGCCCTTGATGCCCAACCATCGACGCCTCCGTTTGGAGTTTTGCCGCGCACGAGCAAACTGGACTGCAGCGGAATGGAACCAGGTCGTCTTCAGCGACGAATCCAGATTCAATCTCGGCAGTGATGACAATCGTGTTCGTGTGTGAAGAGCCCGTGGTGAACGCTTCAATCCTGCCTTTGCTGTACAGCGACACATCGCTTCCACACCTGGTGTGATGGTATGGGGTGCCATTGCCTACAATACACGGTCACACCTAGTATTGTTCCGTGGCAACATGACAGCCCACCGGTATGTTCATGAAATCCTGCAACCACATGTGTTGCCACTCATGCAACGGCTCCCAGGAGGCATTTTTCAACAAGACAATGCTCGGCCTCATACGGCAAGGGTGTCACAAGACTGTCTCCGCACTGTTACTACACTTCCTTGGCCTGCCCGATCCCCAGATTTGTCTCCAATCGAGCATATCTGGGATCATTTGGGACGACGAGTTGGGCATCCCACGAGTTTGAACGAACTAGAGACAAGGTTACAGCAAATATGGAACGAAATGTCTCAAGACATCATACAGAACTTGTATGACTCAATGCCCGATCGTATCGCATCGTGCATTCGCGCTAGAGGGGGTCCAACGGAGTATTAACTCCTCCGTTCTTTTGCCTTTTTCTCTGAAATAAATTATCCTATTTCTTTGATTTTCTTATGATTTACTTATTTCAAATTAGTCATTACGTATGTAAAATTTCGTTTCATTTTGACGACTGCTTCTTGGTGCGCTAATATTTTTGTCCATGAGTGTATTTAAATCACTGTTTTTGACTTAAGCCCTTTATACCGGGCACCATAGATATGTTCCCAGCTCTTGCCTTGTTGTTTCATACTGAATAACGGTTTAGCAAACAGCCCTAAAACAAGGATTATATTTAAGCATCCAAAACGTGTTAAACCCACACTTGCATCATTTAAGCGTATGTATATAATCTTGATACGCAGACTTATATTGTGTCCCCGGGATACTCTTGGTATCGTGGTGATCGAACGGGAAGATCTCTTGTTCTCAACTGCGACAGACCCCCCTCAGACGGTACTCTCTCGTTTTTTCAGTGGCCATTTCAAGTGTGTCACATACGACTGCGGTCGCAAGACTCATCCCGTTTGCCTTAGGCCGTCTGCACACGGAACAACTCAAAAGAAACTGATAACTGACTCAAATCACAAACCATTCCGTGATGAGTCGCAACCTATGTAATTGAATGGAGCCACGCACACAGCGCAACTGGTTACAAACCCGTCCGACGGGTTTGTAACCAGTTGCGCTGTGTGCGTGGCTCCATTCAATTACATAGGTTGCGACTTATGACGGACTGGTTTGTGATTTGAGTCGGTTATCAGTTTCTTTTGAGTTGCTCCGTGTGCAGACGGGCTTAATCTCCATATTTCATGTCGTCTAAAAAAAATTCATTTGAAATTCATCACAAGCGTGCAAACAGAGCAAACACTTATAGCCGAAATTTTATCTATCTCCTCGATCAGAAAATAAACAGATTAAACATCTGTCTCAGCAAAAATATCTACCCAATTATTAAGCATTTGTTAACATGAAGTCATACGTCGCGGAACCCAATAAATGAGACTAGGACGGAATCAGCATAAAAATCATTCGGAATAAATTAAATGAGAAAATAAAATTTTTACCGTCAGCCCACTGACGTCACAAGTGTATACTCAGCAAACACAGACTTTTTGTATGTGTGTTTGCGTTGCGTGAAATTTCTCCCAATGACAAACGTATCTTTCGATTTAATGGATCAATAAAAATAGACATTACGCTTTGGATTCAAGACATGTTATGTTTAAATAAACTTGAGATAAGATAATGATCGGGATTTCGATTATCCTGGTCAGAATTTCATAAAATGCTCCTTTGTTTTAAATTAATTGCTAGATTTAAAAATTATTTTAAAGACCATTCCATAAATGTATTTTACAGTGCATCACATCAGAGATGTTCGTAAATCTAAAAAATTAACTCTTAAAAATAGAATTATTTTACTTCAATCTAAAGCTTTATCGCCCATGAAATATTTATTTCGGAAAATTACTTTAGCAATAAACTGTAAATAGTGCATGAGGTGAACAAAATTTATCTCTAATGCGCATAAATATGAAAGGAAAACCAAAGAAGAATATAAGAAAAACCAAATAAAACTGTGCTTCAAAAATTGAAACCCAACAGTAAACAGAAGTCCAGTGTTCTCATCATCGAATTTCTGTTGATAGAAATTCATAAACAACAAACGACTGTAAATGATCATCGATGTCATAGGGACATGACAGTAGTGTCACGGCCAGGGACAGGAGAATTGAAAATTACAGGACGAAGTAAAATAATTGCTAAATGCAAGAAAGAAATATGGCAAATGACGGGCAATAAAAAGAGAAGGGAAGAAAGCCAGCAATATACCGAAACGAAATTTAGAGATTGTGTTTGTAGCAAGAAATATAAGATAAAAGTTGAAGAGAGTAAGTTGCACCAATACAAGAAAATAAAATTTATGATGGCTATAAAACAGGCCACCCTGCTTGAAGCCGAAGCATGGGAAGGTTAAATTTGAGGGAGAATTTTTTAAATCCCGCCCTCAATGCGCATTGGTAAAAAGGGGATTGAGAAGAGGCAGCCACGGACGAATGGCGATGGCATGGTAATAATATGACCAATGGAAATTATAAGAGGCGGAGTCAACATTAATAAGAAAATAATATGAAATGAGAAATAGTGTGAAGACAGATAACCTAAAAAGGAGAGTTAGTCAGAGGTTTTTAGATATAGAAGTGGTGTCAAGGCACATATACCTATGAGGAGGGTGAGTTAGAAGTTTGGAGATACAAGTTGTCGAGCGCCCAGTATCCCGTGCCGAGGGTCTGCAAGGAGTGATGGAGTTAGAGAACCGACGATGAGCGTAGAGTATCTGCCATGACTGACGGAGCCTTATACCAGACAAGAAAGTGCCCTAGTGCCGTGCGATGATATATACAACGAAGTTCGTCATTACGAGTGCCAGCTGCCCATAGTGATTCAACAGTCATCTTTCGAGGTACCGGCTTTGCGTTTCTTTTTTATATTACTATCATTGCTTCTCAGTGTGTAGCCATAATAATTAATATAGAGCGCGATGAGTATATTGTTTAGGAGATGACCGATAATTCGTAAAAACAATTTGATATGATGTTATGCTTATATATATGAATTAATTTAGTAGTAATGAAGTTAAGAGTATTATGTGTAGATGAAGTACAAAAGATTGTCATAATAATTGAATGAATTAAATATATGTGTCGTAGTAAGAAAGTTGAGAGTAATATGTGTAGATGAAGTACGAAAGATTGTAATGATAATTAAATGAATTAAATATAGGTGTTGTGCTGAATTAATTTAGTAGGAATGAAGTTGAGAGTAATATGTGTAGATGAAGTACGAAATATTGTCATAATAATGGAATGAGTTAAATATTTGTGTAGTAGAGAATTAATTTAGTAGTAAAGAAGTTGTGAATAATGTGTAAATGCCGGAGGAAATATTTAGTAACTTGTAGCGTATTATTTATGTGTTTTAATAATGAATAAATTAATTTGTCAGTATAAACCAGAGTTGTTTCCATTATTTGGGAATCACAATCAATCAATGTACTAACCACAATCATTAAGCAACAAAATTACAAAATCAAAATTATCATTATCAATAATAATATAATTAATATATAATAATACCCTAACATACAATTAATTCTCACTGCCACAATCGACGCGTAACGACACAAAAGACAACGCATTTTATTTCTACACACATATAGATAGTTCAAACATTCAGAACAGCATTCCAAACTCAATCTAAGGGAAAAGAAACATTTCTACGAGTTGCCATTTCATGAATACCAAACTATCAAAATTCTAAATACATACCATCGCATTGATGGAGCTGACATTTAGTGGCTAAAGAATAAAACTATACGTACTTGTTAACACCAATAGATCAAATATGAATTATCAGCCATTAGGGATAACAATGTTGATAGTCATTTGAGAAAAATATTTCATCTATATATATAAAGCAGTTCCCTGACTGACTGACTGACTGCCATATAACGCACAGACCAAACCGCTGGACCTAAAGAGCTGAAGTTTTGAATGGCGATTCTTCTTATAATGTAGGAATGCACTAAGGAAGATTTTTGAAAAATTCTTCTTAAATTTTTCTAAATTAAATTTTTAGCTGTTTTTGTAACTTTTTTTAAGTTTGCATTTCAAATAATAATCTGAGGGTTAAAAAATTTATATCACGAGAAAGATCATAAAAATTCCTTTAAAATGAAATCTTTTTCGAAACTTTATGTCCATTTTCTGATTTTTGGGGAATTATTAAAGGTTAATTTTTAGAATTTAATTTATTAAATGTTGATCACGTGGTTTCTTTTCTTTTTATGATACTTTAAATTAATTTTGCTTCAGGTGCATAACAACGAAATAAATTTTAAAAAAATAATAAAATACGGTAAAAGATAAAATTTAACCACTAGACAAATTGAGACTGAAGTTTTTTAAGAATTTAATTCAAATTAGTATGTTTCATGTATATTAAACATACAAATTAATTGCATGCATTGACCATTGTATTTAATTTGAATATTTTCTTCTACATTATTTTAACTATAAAAATATCCATTACGATTTTTTTTAAATATATTTTTTGGCATTAATTGCATACATTGACTGTTGTACTTATTATATATATAATATATAAATATATATATATATATAATATATATATATATATATATATATATATATATTGGCATTAATTGCATACATCGATCAATGTATTTAATTTGAATGTACTCCTTAGCAAAGCCCGGGTATTTAGATAGTTTCCTCATAAATCGGTATCAGTAGCCACAATACATAACAAAGCATGTATATATATACTGACAGTATACATGAATCAAAGTTCTGGAAATTTCTGTACCTTAATTTCAGTGAGACCCGATTGTCTGCGTTAATTTACGTCATTTCATATCAGCTTTATTAGAAAGGAGTTTAACATACTGCAACGTTCCAGAATCGTGTATTTCATAGCATTTCTCTTGCTATCTGATTTCCATTAATAACTTTTTCTCTTTGTTCTTCGCTGACTTCTCCAGATTTTCGGGTTAAATTCTGTGTACGAACGTAAAGGACATAATTAAAGGTGTGTCACAACCAAGTAATATAATAACGTTGCGCATGTAGCATATCATGTAAATTGGATCTTTCCCGCGTTTTCCAAAATAACATTCAAATACTTTTGTAAGATTATGAATTTGCCTCCTTTTAAATGCTCGTCGACATTGCCTTAAACTTAATAGCTAGTATCGATTTCGATTCTAGAACAATAAACATTTTTTTCTTCAAGTTTCTTCAACATCATTCAGACGTCACTTAGAGTCATTTTTTCATACTACAGTAACAAAATACAAAGACCTATAACCAAACCATAAAAATAAGCAGTTTGTAGCTAATCAAGGTATATTTACCTTAAAAGGCTGCTGTGTACTAACCCTACTGGATTAGCTCACTTCAATGTTAACCAATGGAGAAAATTTGTGTACTATATAAAGCTATATAAATGCTGATAATCTAATAAAGATTGTATTTTCAGATAACTTGAACATTTATACATCTTGCAGCATGATTCATTTTATAAATTTCGTCCCCCAACGGAATTGACGAGTGTTTAAAACGCACTATACCAGAATTTTTCCCCGAAAAGAATAAATTTTAAAATACACTGCCCTCCAACAGTTAAGGTACAAAATGTTTTTTATTTCTAATTTAAAAATGAAGGAACAGAGAAACAAGAAATTTTGACGAAATGTACACTAAACAGTACTTTATTAAATGCGACAAAGAAATTTACACAATTTACATAAGTTACATAAGTTACAAGAAAAAAGAACTCTAGGCAGAAAACTCCATTATTAGAGAAAATAGTACATCACAGTTTTATGTGGAAAAATGTCATTGAAGCATTAAAATAATAGTTTCTAATAAGGAATATGTCCACCCCTAGCTGTAATGCATTGTCGGCAACGACTTTCCATGCTGCCTATTAAGTTGTTGGACATTAAAATGGGAATCAAGGACCAGACACGGAGTAAACCTTCTTCCAGCTCATGCAACGACCTTGGAGGAGGACTTAAAGCAGCAACGTGTCCTCCAAGGTAGTCCGAAACATGCTCTATCGGATTCAGGCGTGGGGATCGAGCTGGCTGTTCCATTCGCACTAAACCGTGACCCTCAAGATAATCCTCTAGAAACACAAATAGGTGAGGTCTTGCATTATCATCCATTATAATGAATTCGTTGCCAATAGCAGTGGCATATGGACGGACATATTGATCAAGGATCTCGTCCCGATATCTTACATCAGTTAGAGTTCCTCTATAGAACATCTATATGCTTGTCAGTGTGACCACCGAAAGAGATTCCTGCCCAAACCATAATTCCACCACCTCTGAAACCGTTTCTTTCAGCAATGTTGGATTGGTTGTATCTGGTGCCTTGTTCCCTCCAGATCAGCAGACTCCTTGAGTCGCTCTCTAGTGTGAACCTGGATCATCTAGGAAGAGTACAGAACCCCATTGCTGCCTGGTCCAGGATACGTGTTCTCTTGCCCAACATAAACAGACACTCCTCTGTCGTTGGATAAGTGGGACACACACAACTGGTCGTCTTGCATAGAGACCACAATTGTGAAGGCTCTTTGCACCGTAGTAGCGGATATTCTTGTCCCTGAAGCGATAAAATGATCTGAAACAAGCTGAGGCACAGTAATGCTTCTCCTTCTTCGGGCCGAAAGAGCTAGAAATCGGTCTCCCGCAGGTGTTGTAACTCGTGGTCAGCTTGGAACATGTCTTCTAGACATAGAATCTTCTGATGTAAACTGATTCCACAGTCATTGGACCACATTTCGAGACACATTGAGAGTCTAGCAACACCAACTCGTGACAATCCCATTTCCATCCATCCGATCGCCCGCCACCTTAATGAATCGGGTAAACGACTTCTCCGAGACATTGGTATACTTTTATGCGTATTGTCAATGAAATTGCCAACAAAAATTGAAAATAAACAATCATGCACAATACTTACACACAAAGTAGGAAAGTTTTATTTTTCCATATTTTCTCTTATATAAGTACAGTTCTTTAAAATGAAAGTGGCGACCAAGGTTTTTTTTGCATGTTTTCTTAAAGTTCAATACTATCCTTCATATACACTATGAATTTTATTGTTACTGCCTTTAATTTAATGGTGAGCCTCGGAAAATTTGTTGTACCTTAACTTTTGGAGGGCAATGTATTATTTGCATTTTTCCTAAAAACGAAAAATGCCCCAAGGTGTGAAATTTCTTTCTCTTTTACGGAGTACTATTTCTAAAAAAAAATCTTTCAATCCAAGTTGGCAATCTTTGGACACATTTTCTCCATAGGTTAACATTGAGGTTGTTGGGATACTCCCCACTTTCCGTCTTTCCAATTTGGAAATTAAACTTTATGTTGTTTTTCCCGTACAGCGTAAGAGGTACCAGCTTCAGGGATGACGTAATGTAACCGTTTCATTACGATCGCAAATGTTCAGTTGCTATCGCTAATTGCGATGTTTGAATTTAATATTTCTAATTTTATGATGTTTATATATTTTTGCAATATTTGTTATTTATTTATTGTAAGTGTATTTTTGTGTGACAATTATATAGATGTTTTTATTTGGCATAACCTTTTTCTGTTTTCTGCGTATGTAATTACGTTTATGCAAATCATCCAGATGCATTAGTAGTGATGGAAATAATTTATTCAGGAATATGAACATTTTACTGTGAGTTAAACATACTTTCTTCTTTTCAAATATGGCTCTCAATTTTTTCTAGCTTTAAGATAAGTTTTTTATTTTTTAAATTTCAACGATTGTTTTTTTGAATGGTATATCACTGCGCGAAGAAATGAATCTGCATATTAATGAATATACACATTTATTTTAGATTGAAAATTAAGTTATATGACATATCTTTAAAATGACCAACTTTGAAATCAAAATTCTTTGTTTTTCATAGAAAAAATGTTTTTATAAAAATTTTTAATTTCAAAAAAGTTTTTGATAAATTTTACTGTAATTAAAATTTTTATAATAGGAACGACATAATAGTCGGTTATTTTAATTATACATGTTTATATTGCACGTGCATAAAATTTCATGGTATTCTAGCCAACTGTTTTGGTATCGCATGCGGAATGACATAACAATGAAAAAAAACAATGGTTGAAGTTTTAAACAATCAAAAAATTTCTTTTTTCAAGCTAAAACAAATTGAGAGCCCTATTTATAAAGACGAAAGAGTGTTTAACTCACAGTAAAATTTCCATATTTCTGAATAAGTTAATTTTGAAGTACTGATGAATGAAAATAGGGATATGTTTGTCGGATCTCTTGGCCTTTAAAAGGTACCTGACCCCTTAAGCCTAAACTCCCTATAGATAACAGGAGAGAAATTTTATACTCCTGTTATCCTTTACGTCAACCTTTAAGAATAGTTTTTGATGACTTCAATACATATTTAATTTGTGACGCAATGGTGGTTAATTTTGAGATAATTTATTTGAATATTTAAATTGATTCACGCTGTTTATAATTCTAGTTTTGGACTTAGTTATATCTCATTAAGAAATATTTTTTATGAGAATATATATCATTCAAGAATGTCTTTGGTGACTATTTTTTTTCTTAATTTGTCGTATTAAGGGGACAAGGGACCTACAAACTCGATTTTTTTATTTTCAATTTTTAACTCTATATACTAAATGAGAATAATTAATTTTCTTTTTTACTTCATTGAAAACCCTTAGAATTCAAAATAACGATTTTTTTGCAGAATAATGACTGTTTTTCAAATTTTTTTAAAAAATGCTAACGTTTTTCAAAATGCTCTATGCGCATTCTATATTAATTAAAGTCTTGAAATTTTTTATTATAAGTTTACCATATGTATATAAATATAAATGTGCATCTAATTTTTTTTTGTAGGAATCTAAAGTCTTAAATATTTTTTTTTTATTCTGACTGCAATTTTTACTTTATTTTATGCTGTTTTTACTTTATTTTATGGTCTGTAAATTTGAAAAACATTTGTAATTTCAAAGAATTATGCACAGTTTTGTGACAAACACTTCAATTAATAATTCAGAGAAATTTGGAAGATATCAGAAGAAAATGGATACGCATGTAGCCTTTTGAAAAATTCTAGCAATTTTGAAGAATTTTTTGATAAGTAGTTCTAACTCTTCCACAAAATACTTATTTTGAATTCTAAGTATCCTCAATGTAGTAGAAAAGAATATTAATTATACTCATGTAAAATATTGAAAATTAAAGAAGAACGAGATTGAAGGTCTCTTGTTCCCTTAAAAAAGGTCAAAAGGAATAAACCATCTATTCCAATATTCCACCTTCAAACCTCTTTTATTCTGTCGATTTAAAGCCATATTACCCTAGAATTCTTTTTCTATTTTGTTTTTAAGAACGCTTCACCGCAAACAAAAAGCCCTTCAATAGGCCAACAGAATACGGAAAGGAAATCTGAAATGCCATCTACAGTCAAAACTTTAACGATGTAATTCCTGTGATAACTGGATTAAAAGTACTTGCAACTAAGCCTTTCTCTGAGTTTGACTCAACTTGTTTTATTATGCAGATACTTATATCAAGAGTACCGTATTCATACAAATGTGGCTCTATTGTGTATACCTTTTTTTGAAGTATTGAATAACAGATCAACTCAATTTTAGTATGATACATAAAAAAAATCTTATAAAACGTGACTACGAAATTGTTCATTTGGAAAAGGTTCATTAGTATCGGAAGATTTCTGTGCAGCTTAACTGATAAATAAAATACATCAAAAAGAAATAATCATTTTACGGAATAAAAACACGTTCTTCAAAATTTCCAATTCAAATAAAATAGCGACGCTTCTTCAACTTCTTTCTGAAGTGTTTTGAACCTGTTCTGATTATTTCTTGCCGCGGGGGCTCTTTGACAATCATTTTTTGAATAAAAATGGTTTTTCTTTTAAGGAGCTTTCTAACTTTATGATACATAGGTATTATTTTTCAAGTTTAATCTGCAGCTAAAAAGTTAAACGCTTCGCGATAAAAGGAAAAGGAATATTACGAGGTAGGATTCAAAAGGTCCCGGACTGAGCTTATAACCAGTTACGTAGCGAGCATAGCTGGCGCCCAGGGCACGATACCTTTTTGGCGCCCCCCATGTTCTTGGGGGACCAAATGGTTCAATGGTGTTGGGGACCATTTGGTACTCCTCTGTGAGTGGCGCCCGGGGCATGATGGACCTCCTTGCTCCCCCCTCGCTACGCCACTGCCTATAACTTAAAATATTTTCCAGTAGAGCGACTACGATAACCTTTCTGTGTTACTACGTTCTCCCCCTCTTCTAAAAGGGGGTTTCACCCAAATCACGTGGTCGGTGGCTCGCCACGGCGTCGTATTTTGTAGGCGGGTGCATTTAGTAACCGGCGATTGAAAGAAATGGCGTTTGTTGAGCAGAGAGTTAATATCAAATTTTGTGTTCGCTTGGGAAACAGTGCTACGGAGACTTACGAAATGTTGAATCATGTGTACGGCAGTGATACACTATCGTGAACGCAAGCTTTTGAGTGGCATCGACGTTTCAGAGAAGGCAGGGAAATTGCCGAAGACAACGAACATGTTGGCCGTCAGCAGACTTCCCGCACCGCTGAAATCATCGAAAAGGTTTCTGCGGCGGTACGTAAGAACAGGCAGCAAACAATAGCGCAAATAGTAGAATCAATAAGGCGAAATGTCGCAACGTCACTGGCTACGTCAGTTTTCGTCTACTATAGATCACGTGATTATCGGGTGGCAGAAAACAGAAGCCGTTCCTATGCGTTTGCATGTGTTTTTGGACGATACTTCATTTTGAGTTAAATAATTTAAGTTTATTTATAAAATTCCTCATATTAGTTGTATGTAACAGGTATTTTAACACTTTTTTTTTAATATTTCGCAAGGTTTAAGAGAATATAATCATTCTTTCGTCGAGAATGATTATTATTATGTTGAGATATGTATAGATATCAGGATAAGTTACTTCAGGCCAGCGTCTTGTATCGTAACTCCAGTCTTCCTCTGTCAATAAATACGGGTCACATACTGAATAAACCTTTCCGAGCTGTACCTGAATGTTTAATTTAGTGATATACCTTTGTTTGGATACCGTATCTAAAGACTTTGCGTAATCTGAAAGCATTTTATTCAACAAGCTGTAAGAATGCTCATTGAACGCCATGTTAAATTATGCAATGTTTTGCCACTCCTCGCCAAACAAGAAGTAAAATCTGCAAGAGTTGAGGTGTGACATGCTGCGAGACACTGCCCTATTGGGATATTCGAGTCCACATGTCAACGGATACTGTCTAAGGATCTTAACATGCATAGGGTGTGTCAACACATCGTTCCCCGCATGTTAACCGAAGACCAAAAGGCAATTCAAATGGAAATGGCGGGAGACTTAATCTCGGCTGTTGACAAAGATCCTTCCTTACTTGGCAAAATTGTTACTGGAGACGAGAAATGGTGTTTTTTATACGACCCACAATCCAAGAGAGCATCGGCAACGTGGAAGTCACCACAATTTCAACGCAAGCAGAAATTCAACCAAGATCGCTCTAAAGGGAAGGTCATGCTAGAGGTGTTCTTCGATATCCAGGGCATTGTGCATCTGTAATTTATCCCTGAAGGACGCACTGTGAACAAAGAACTCTATGTAGACATCCTGCGTCGTTTGCGTGAGTCGATCCGGAAGAAGAGACCAAAATTATGGGCTGAGTAGTCATGGGTGCTTTTGTATGACAACGCTCCTGCACATAGATCCTTCCTCGTCGCTGACTTTCTTGCGAAAACGAATACAACTGTTTTGCCACATCCTCCTTACTCCCTTGATCTCGCCCCCTGCGACTTCAGCCTATTTCCTGAACTGGCAAGTCGCTTGCAGGGTCTGTCGATTTCAATCTGCAGATGAAGTTAAAAGTGCATCGCAGGCTGAATTAAAGGACATGGCTAAAAATGGATTCCAGAAATGGTTCGATGACATTTACAAGCGATGGCAAAAGTGTGCTGTTGCGCAAGGGTCTTATTTCGAAGGAGGATGTTTTTCAGAAATTTAATTCATAATACTTTTTAAGTTATAGACTCAGTCCGGGAACTTTTGAATCCTACTCTGTACGCGCGCACACACACACACACACATATATATATATATATATATATATATATATATATATATATATATATATATATATATATGAAATACCGAATCTAAAGACGACACTTGACGACATCCAGGAAAACAGCCAGACGGGCATTCGGCTTGGTAGTCGGGCCTTGGACGCATAAACTCTAAATCAATTAATTCAATTAAACTGAATAATACTTTTATTGCATTAAACACATTATAGTTATAGAACAGGTCAAGATATTATACGAAGTGTAAAGTAGTAGAACCTTGTAGCTTCGGCCACCTGCAGTACGCTATCACAGCGGCACCGACTGAAAGCCGTGCTCGCGAACGCTGTTTCCGAGCTGCATGCGTCAAGCTGGATGCGCGAGGCATAATGCGCTGGCATCATTACGCAGCAATACGCAAATTAAAAGCGCGCGCCTCGTGGTCTGCTAAATAAAAGACCTGGCGCACTCCTCTCTCTCGAGTTTCATCTCTCTATCCAATCACTTTTCTTTCCTCTCTCTCATCTTGCCAATTGAAATCCAGCTTATAGACAGCCATTGAGTCCACCCCCACCAGCGAATCAACTCGAGGATCCAGAAGACATCCAATGAGAACTGTTCTTTTCACCTTCCAATGTTCTGACCAAAAGACTCTCTGCTTCACTTTTTGTGTTGCATTTCCTGAAATTTTGACGCTATACTACGAACTTTCACTACTAATTTCTGTGGTACTTCAGCTCTTTGATGAAGATTCTTCTGAAAAATCTGTGTTTGAAGGCATTGGCCTAGGCTACACAGTTAGCCATTTGTTCCTATGGTCCTATGGTCTCTCTCGAGCAATCATCCGCAAAGCTAGCCGATGCTATTTGGTTCCCTGCCTGCCTCGCCCAGCGGTTCCTGCTGATGTTCGTCATGCTATCCCCTCCTGTTCCGCCGTGCTGCACCCGTTCCTGCCTAGCAGAGTTTTCAGTCACCTGCTACTGCCGGCCTAGCTGTGCTTGTCTTCCAGCCCGTCGAGCTTATGTCCCGAGTTCAGTAAGACCAATCAGAAATTGTTAAATTTTGTTACTAACATTTGTTACTGTTACGTTCGTATTCTACTAATTAAAGTTTGATTGGATTTTACGTTTTTGTCCGTCAGTAAGCACGCACATGCCTGGAGTCATAAAATGAGTCACCCTAGTAAGCCCCTCTGATTCAATCTTAGTCCATAAAACCCTCGTTCACACCAGAAGTCAAGTTTACCGGTCTCGTCACTTGACTCGGTTCAAAATTTCGGGACCGGTCCGTTAGCCAAGTCGGACTGCGACCCTTGTGGTGCTAACTTAAAACCGGAGCCGCATTACTCAGCCCAATAGCATATAATGGCCTTGATCTGATGTTGCTGTCGGTCAAGGGGCATAAGTAACAACAACAACATATAGAGGAGAAGGTCCAAATATGGACTACATATTTCATTTTGAGATCAGGCCGGCTATATGTCCATTAGTTTCAAAATGTTAATATGTTAATACAATTTAAAACATGTAAGGATCAAGATAGGCATGTAAAAACATTTTACAACATTCTGTGTATTTTACGATAAATTTAATTGCAAAAGTTGGGAAATTAATAGTTTTTCAAATGGTGGTCAAAATATGGGCTACCTATAACATTTGCGTAAAAAAATATAAAAATAAATAAATAAAATAAAAAATCGGGAAAATACTATCTTTTAATTTTACTTGCAGAAGTCGCACATATATTCAACCTTTTCTACCCCCCCCCCCACACACACACACACATTCTGTGTGTGCCCACATTTGACACCAAAAACATTGCGCCCACGTTTCTCCTCTTGTGTCAGCTGAAAAAAGTCCTTTACAAAAGATGCAGACTACATCGCTGTCATCAGGGCAATCTCCTCGTGGAGAATCCATGTCTTTGTCATTATCATGAAACTTTTGGGTTTACTATGTTCTTCCTCCGAGTGAGAAGTCTGATTCTCGGTAGCCCTCTTTGCATCAATTCTAGTTTTCCCAGTTTTAGGCATAGTTTTTTTTATTTTCACGGCTTATATGCTACATCACTTACAGACAGTAGAATCAGCTTCTTTGTTTTGTTTAGTGCTGATTTGCACAAGTACCGAGTGAACCCGTTCCGGTAGGGTATGCCCGTCACAAGACATGCCTTTGAGGACTTGCGACCACCACTCGAAGTCGCAAGTCCGGAATTGAAATAATTACAGAAAATAAAATATCAACACCCAAAGATAATTTTTAAAAATATATAATTTAAAAAAATACTTTAGATTTAGAATAAAAAGCAAAAAAAATATAAAGAAATGTGTGATAGGTGAGAAAATGGTCTAAATATGGGCCTGTTTGTAGACAGACTCTGCTAGCCCATTTTTAGACCAAAAGTATGTTCAACTTTTACCGAAAGGCAGCCATTACCAGTTAAAGATATACCTTGATTAATTATCTCGAAACGTAGCTTACTATCTTATCAGAAACGTGGTAACAACAAAACTTGTACTAGTTAAGGATTAAAATGTACAGAAATCCGAATACACTGACCTGATAAAGTTTCGAAGTGTCAAAATATTTGATTTTCAAAAAGAATGGCGACTGCTTTATACGCAAATGGCAAAGATGTACCATCTGTTTAATATCATCTTCCTTACCAAAATGTGATTGTTTGATGACCTCGCTGCCAGATGGCAGAACCTTCTTGTATATATTTCAACACCTAGCCCGTTTTTAGACCCTAGCTCGTATTTGGACCTTCTCCTATATTTAATTTGGTTTCTGTTTACCACGTGACCCCTTGGGGTGCCATATGCCTGGGCGACATCCAGGTGCATTTAGAAAGAACGTGGAAGTTCGTTATATTATGGGAAAGACAAGATTGGAATAGAATTAAAACTGGTGTGCGATATTATATATATATATATATATATATATGCGTAAAGTAAACAATCAAAAACTTACAGTTAACAGCTAACGCCGATTTCGTACGAGTTGCTTTATCTTTCGGAAACGCAACAAAATAGTTTTTAAACTCTAGCAGATTATTATACCTATTTATTTATACATTTATTAATTCATATCTTTTCATTATCACGTAGATGTACACATGTTCATTTTAGAGAGTCATTTAAATCATTTTACAAAGTGTTACCTTTTTATTAGAAACAACTAGCCGTATAATGCTCTAAAAGTTTACGTTAAAAAAAAGAGTTGATCTATGACATTGCGAGATGCTTCATTGAAATTTTAAAATGAAATATTCGTTTAAGTATTTTGATGTTCGCAGAGTGAACTTCTCATCAAGTAATCTGCATGATTCCAGTTTGCAGGGTGTGGTGTAGTGGCCCACAACTAAAACGATTCGCGAGAGGTTTCTTTAAGAGAGAGGACAGAGCCCCTCACTATGTTAAGCTCTTTATTACATCCTTTTCTTCGTTTCGTACAGTATCTAACTGCCCCGCCAGACAGTCAACATCATGCATTTTAACGCAGAATAGCAGGTCTGTAGATCCTTCCTCTAGCGATGGCCTCCAGTGCTGTATCAATTCTAGAACAGCAGCTCCCCTGTCAGTCTCTCGTCGCTCATCTGCTTCTCTTCACGTTCGAGTTGTCCTTTTTAAGTCCCTTCCGAACTTCTCGAACCATCTAGATTTGTTTTCAGAAGATTCCCGGCGGTTCAATAGAGACTTTCCCACGGTGTTTAATGACTTCCGATTTCTAACGTCCAAAACCACTAATGGAATTCCAACACCTAATGCTTTCTCTAGTGATGCTAGACATCACTGCACCACATCCGATACTCATTTTGTTCTCATGAAAATAATAATTAAACACACATTTATATACCGCTTTAGAGAATAGGTCAGGTGGTCAATGGCATAGGATATTATAGCCACGTTGCTATAAGGGGATAAAATAATTGATATTCCTCAAGTGACGATTGATTATACTTTAATCATAATTATGGATACACATATTTACTCCTTGATTGAAAAATGTAGATAATTTGAGCAATGTAGATAATTTTTCTAAAAATTTCGCCGTTTTCTCAGTTAACACTAGAAAGACGGCTGCCGCCATTTTGACGGTTTCGGACATACTATTGAGCGTTATGTCTGTATTTATGTCGTAAGGCTTCTGAAATTTTATGACATTTTCTAATTTTACGCGAAATAGGCACACACATTTACAAAATTATATTCGATAGTAAAGATGGGGATAAAGTGTGTTGTATACCAACTAAGACTGAAAGCCGTCAATTTGACGGCAATATAGAAAACGAGCAGAAATCTTTAAAATAATACCGGGAAATTATTAGTTACTTATCGTCTCTTCCCCCTTTTGCAAATAACAGAAATATTGGCTCTTCGGAAATATTGATGATGAAAAATAAGGACTGAACAAACCATGCATATATTTTTACGGATAAACCATACCAAGTTGTCAGCTCTGCATACCTGCATAAAAATATATCTAAATATATACTAATTTAGATATATTGAGTTAATTAATTTAGATATATTTAGATTTATTATATATATTGGTATAAAATATTTCAAAATTTAAAGTATTCAGCTCTTTTTCTAAAAAAACCATTAAATATTTTAAATTCTTGATTTTATTTTTAACCGTCAAAATGACGGCGTTCAGTCTTTTTGTAAGAAAAAAATTCCCGTCTTTCTAGTCTTAAAGAAAATTTACTTAAAATGAACCAAGCAAAGATTATAGCAATTGATATATTTACTCTGGTTTTGTTTAATTTATTCTTTGCATCAGAATTTAATTACAATGACTCATCTTTTTATCTAATTTTCTTAAAAAGCCATCTCATTTTTATATTCATGTTGGGTAATTCTGAAGAATTCAGTAATCACGAAAACTTTCATTTGTTTCCTCTAAACTACTCGCTAATTTTCGTGTCATAAAGGTCGGAAAAACAAGAAAATTGTGTACCATCTCTCTACCAGTCAGTCAGTCAGATTCGTTTAGAATTTTAACGAAACCTGACTAGAAAGTAAAATCCATAACGAATATTTCAAAATAAAAATCGCACATAATTTCTCCTTGCATTTAAGAGTATTGGGATTTTAACGAGCAGATAACAAAATTAAATCAAAACGATCGCCAAGTTTAATGCTGGCGATATTCTGTTTTTCAACAGATCAAAACCATTACCATTAGTAGATGAAGATTCATTGATTTTTATAGAAAGAATAAACCCCTCCCTCCCTGTGCTAGTGCATGGTGAAAGGGAATGAAAAAACCCTTAAGAGATTCACTATAAATTAAATATAAAATATTCTATCCGCATTTTAAAAGCCGATACTGCTTTCATTGTCAGAAACTTATTTTTTTTATGCGTGTGGTTTCTGCATCTGGTGAAGAAAACCGTATTGAAATTCGAATACAGAGGGTATTTTTATTTTATACAGAATCCTTTAAAGGTTTTTTTTTTCCCTTCCCTATTGACTTTCATGCTCGCAAGGTGCCCAAAAAGAAAATGAATAGATTATCGTGAAATATATTTCAAAAAATTCTTTATATAAAATCCTCCTGTTAGTCCCGTATCTTTAAACACCAATTTTTTTATACACGAAAATGTTTTCATATTAAATTCTTTTTCTGGAATCTTTATTGTAATATTATTAACAGCTGGTATTTTTTAAGGATGCAAAGAATTTGTTATGTAATATAAAAAGGAATTTATTCGAATTAAATATGTAATTTTTTTTTTTGTTTTGGTAATTATCGTCCTAAGTATCAAAAATATCTCCCATCTCACCTACATGGCGTTTTGAAAATTTGTTTATGAATCTTTTTAAGGAATATTAAGATTTGATGACTCCTAAAAAATAGGAATTTAAATATATATCTTTTTTTTGCCAATGCGGAGGCACTTGTAATCAAACATTCGCCTATACTACGCCGTAGTTTTACTGTCCATTTTATTATGGGGGCACCATATAGGCGGACAACATTACCCCCTATGAAGGGACGGCACAAACGGAGGCATTTTTCGTGGCGCAACGCCGGGATTCGATCTGAGCACCCTCAGCACCGAAAACCAGCGCGCTGTACCACAGGGCTGCCACAAGTCCTTAAATATATATCTATTTGATTTTTAATTTTGATTTATTTAACTGACATGAAATATTTAAAAATATGCATTTTCCTTTCAAGAATTATTATAACAACGGAGCTTTTTTCTTTAAACACTGTGAAGCCGGTCGAAGTCCGACGTAAATATCAAGAAACGAAAGGTCGATGTTTCGAACGAAAGGTCGAACAATGTTCGAATGAAAAGTCGAAATTTCCAAATCAAAAGTAATTCCAAGTAATCAAATAATCAAGTCCAGTAAAAATTTGAAAGTGGGAGAGCTTAATATCTACTGGCTTATTTACATTAACTATGTACATCAAAATACAAAATTAAGTATTAATTTCAGTAGCAGCATGTTTCCTCCGCTATCATGTGAGCGGAAACATGCGCTGATCATCAAAGTGCCCTCTATATGGGTGCGTCCAAACACATTGTAAAAGAGTCATTTACCCCATATGATTGTCAATTCATTAGAATGTATACCGCATCTGACAATATAAAATTCATTAAATATATATTTAATTACATTATTAATTATATTACTAATTCATTCATTTATATATTTTAAACTTTTAATTTTTACTGTGGCCTGAGGTAAAAGATTAACAGGGAAATGCATTTCAAATTTGAGAACCCTGTGTTATATGTATTTGCTCATAATTTTTAACAAAAATTTGCCAATACCAAATTCGTATAGGAATTGTAAGTTTTAACCAATATCACTGTTTTTACGCTTTAAGTTTTTGACACGTGGATCTATAACTCGAGATAAAAAGAAGTTACAACATTAAAATTCAAAATATAGTTATAAAAAAACCCAAAATCCTATCACTATGATCTCATTTGAAAAGTCTGCTAAAGGTTTAGTTTGGTTTGGAGAGTGCATAAAAGCTTAATTAATAGAGAGTGAAATTCATTTAAAGAAAGGATATACAATTCATTTTAAATCAAAGTCTAGAATATATTTATCAATATTCAGTTATTCAGATAGAATATATCAAAGAAGATAAATGTGGGATTTTTTAAATAAATGCTAGATGATGCATATATTTCAAATGCAGTCTATTGTGTAACATGTACCCCCAGAGAAGCAAAATGGAAAAATTTCTTTCCTTGTTTCTGAATAAAATAGTATATATAGAAAACATATGACGAATAAATTATTCCGCTGCAGTTTAATGGCGTTTCAAATAAACTTGGAACACACCTCTTGTTGTGGCTGACACGCGTTGTCAAAATGTCTTCAGCTCTCTTCAAAAGACTTTTATACTTGGTAATATTTTGCCAGGTGATGGGTGAATGGCTAAGGCGCTGGTATTCGGTTCAGATCCTGTGGGTTCGAGTTCCCTTGTTGGCATGGATGTTTGTAGTCGTTCGGAATTGGCATTAAACTGTAGGTTCCGGTCTAATTAGCCCTCGTGTAGCAAAAAGTTGACTTTAGCGCTGCAAACCAAACCAAATCAAAAGTCTACTGAAGAACACTCATATACCAATATATTCAGTTATTTTCGTTCGTCGAACCTATCGCGGTCAACACTCGGCTTTGAATTACAACTAAATTTTCTCGATGTGTTAGGAAAAAGTATCACAGATAAATAAATTTTCAAATAGGAAAGTTGTTGTTAAGCCCCTTGGACTAGAAAATGCTAGACCAGGCCCACGAGGCTCTGTCGTGTGAACAAAAGGGAGGCAGCAGTATTCTGATCTTCTGCAAGCATGCTAACGGGGATACCTAAAGAGTCCACAATGTGGGAAGGATTCGCTGGAGTAGCAGAACAGGAACAAGGGGGAAAGACCTTTGTAGAGTTCTCGAAGGGCATACTTTTTGTATTGCCAATCTGAAGACGACCCAGGCAGAATGTATTGGTCTCGGACCTATAAACAGCAAGGGCAGACCAGGAAATAGCTCTCAAGAGCAAGCCCCCCCCCCCAAAGGAAAGTAAAATCTTTATAAATGGATAAACCTATCTCTTGAACCTAAGAACGAATGCAAGTTAGTTCCAAGGTTTGGTACCGTTTGGAGATCTGCGGTCAATTTTTGCTACACCAGGGCTTATTATACGGGGACCTACTGCTTAAAGCCGATTCCGAACGGCTGCAAACGTCTACGTCAAGAGTTGGACTCGAACCCACAAACTCGTGGTGGAAAAAGAATCGAGGAAAGAACAGGAACACAATGGAGAGCTGGAGTATTTTATTCCATGGAAGTATAATGCAAAGGGCAGACATTAAAGAAGGTACACAGAAGGTTTAACAATGACGGAATCGGACAGCAGCGGCATATGGGTTGAGGGTTAGAAAAAAAAGAGACGCGCGAAGGGACAAGACAAGAGCAAAAACCACAGAGCGTGCGAAAATCTTTTGCTGGATCTTTTATACTATGGGGGCGCTAGGTGTTTAGAATTCTATAATTGGTTAGAAACGGACACATGATTGACCCCGTGAAGGTATGATTCAAAATCTCATGTCTCTGAAGCATCGCTGACTTATCTTTCCACGTGCCTGTTAGTGGGTAGGAGGCTGAAAATAACTTTAATGTTCCGCGCGTGCAGTTAAGAGACTAGAAAAGTTGATTAATTCATTTATTGATAGGTCGCAATTTGGAATAGGGACTGTGCTTTATTGGGGATAATTTATAGTACGCGACAAGTAATAATGGTAGGACGTTGTCATTATATATATATATATATATATATATATATATATATATATATATATATATATATATATATATATATATAGAGAGAGAGAGAGAGAGAGAGAGAGAGTTAGTTAGTTAGTTAGTTACACAGGTCGTTGACAAAACTATAAGTTTCGTTGGGAAATTGGCATCGTAGACGGAACTACTGGAAATAAAGGTATGCAAACCTGAAAAACTGCGCATGCACGAGCAACTGTGAAAAAAAACACTCTCCCTACGCGAGAGGTATCGAAAACTGCTATACATCGTTCTTCCGATCTGCAAAGTGGGGTTACCAAGTCGACAACAGCGATACGTTAATTTTAACGCGAGTAATTTATGGTTGTTAAAAAAAGGTAAAGCAATAGTTACATGCCATTGCAGAAAATAATTTAATGGTATGTTTATAAAGACTCCGTATACCTTGTTATTACACATGTCATCAATATCTTTTCAGTACTAAAGAACTGGATAATAGCTCCTGAACAATAGATAATCTGTAAGCAGACAACAAATGAAAGTAATGGGGACATTTCTAAACAAATCCCTTATTTATTATGTTATGTACCGAACAAATATGGGGGACATTAAATAAAGATAACTATGTATGTATTTGAGAAAGTGTTATACTGTGTGCTAGTTAGAAATGTCCTATGCTATACTAAAAGACATGGCATAAAAAAAATTAAGTTGGTATAGTAAAAACTAATTTCGTTAACTAAAATTTAAAAACAGGCTAAAACACCTATAGGAACTATATAGAGAATAGCTCACTTCTACCCAGATTTGGGTGTATATAATTTGAAGTGGCACTCTAAATGAATTTGATACAAACACAGTTTATAGATGAAACAATGTTTATTAAATTCGTTGCACATATAGAATTTGCTTTTACAGCAATAAGCATACGTACTACTTGTACGGAATATATATTAAAATTCAATAGAAATACAATTTGCAAATACTCACAAACCAGCTGAGAGTCAAACCAGCAGTACTGCCACGTAAACTTTGGGCCCCCCTAAGCACTAGCGCAGGATAGCACCTGGAGCTGCTTTCCTCGTAGCTCCCTCTCGCTTATCTATCAACCTTTACAACCTTTTTCAACCACTGTATTAATCAAGCTGCTTGGTATTTATACCAAGCGCGTATGCCGAAATTAGCATATCTCAAGCAGCTTCTTTCATTCATTCACTCAAAGGTTCGATTCTTGTGAATCGAATCTTATGTATACCTTACAACTATAATTATTTTTCTGAAAACTTCATACTTGTATCTACTGTATCTGTATTATCAGATAAAATGCAACCAACTGCTCAGGGGAAAAAATACTATTCGTTTCACAAGTGGAAATTAGCGCTTTTGTGTTCCAATAACGCATGATTTTCCTTAATATCTAAAGCCAATAGGTATTTTCTCAGCTTAAAAAATATCTGTCAGTACACTTTAATACAAGAGATTGTTACTAATCGGGACTACAGCTGAACAAAATTTAATTTATATTTTTAGCATCTAGATGTATTTTCCTACCCTGAAAATTCAAACTGCAGATTTCCTGATGGTCGAATGCAAAAATGCTTACCGTATTTTCCGGTGTATAACGCACACCTATAATTTTAAACTACATTTTTTAAAATTTTTAGGTATATTCTCCGTATAACGCGCACCCTTTTCTTCACGAAGAAACCTGAAATGTACATGTACGATGTTCTTATCTTTTGAAGTCATTCATCGGAAGGATTTTCCCAGGCTTAGGAACAATGGTATACTCAATTGACAAGCTGTAAGGGGAATGATATGTATGTGAGGGAAATGCTTGAGGGGGTAAATGATTCTGCAAACAAGGGGTAAGAACACACTTCTGACCCGAATGAATTAGCTGAATTAGGATTCAGATGTTTTCTCTTATAGATCACTATTTCAGAAATTGAATTCGATGATGTGCCTAAAGATATAACGGGAAGACGAATATGACGAACTATTCATGTTATCCGATAATTAAAATTTTTAAGTTCATAAGGTATGCCATTTCTTTTAAATAAACAGCATTTTGGTAAGTGTAGAAATCTAATTTTTTTATGTTCATCTTTTCCTTATTTTTAAATCTATCATTTTTATATCCGTCGTACAACGAGCACCCCTAAATTTCGATCATATTTTTTGTATTAAAAGTGCACGTTATACGCCGGAAAATAAAGTAGTAATTTTTTTAAATATTTAAAAATCATTTTCCTTCTTTTGGAAAAATGCAATAAGTTTTAATTTTTTTCATAGTGTCATTAAAACTATTGTTTTCAACAAATGAAATTAAGGTGATTTGTTAATTGATATAATTTGTTACCTTGTATTTTCAGAGCAATTATTTCATATGAACTAAATATTTTACTGGTATCATATTCAAAATTTTGCTAATATTAACAGTTAAATGCTTAAAGATCAACATTAAATCAAAAATCTCATTACACATGCCTATATATGCTTAATCATTATATATGCTTAAATATCAACACTATACCAACCTCTGCCGCCATAGCATTTTTGCACTAAAAACACGTTTGGCACAGTGTATTGCTGCTGAGGGTTGATATTTTGCTGAATAGAATTATTTTTTCGTTTGTTACTGCCTTTTTTTATTTGTGGGAGAGTCGGAGAATAATTATGAAACAACCCAAAATATAGATATGGATCTCTTACATTTATAGATCTAAAGCTTGTTATAGATCTAATGTTAGATATTGCCCTCCTCAGAGGAAATGTTTTATCAAAACTGAAGAATTTACGTTAGTTAGAAAATAAAGCCTCTAAATACAAGATTATAATTTCAGTTATTCAAAATTAGTTCAATGCTAGCGATAAATTTCACTCAATTAAATTTAAGGGAAAAGTTTCATGTACCAAAAGAAATAAAATACATTATTTGTTATGTAACTGAAAGAAATATGACCAGCATTAACATGGAAATAAAAATATGAAGAGTAAAAAAAAATACATTTTCAATATTTTGAATAATTTCCATTACATGAATAATTCATTTATATATGTAAATTGAAATATTTTGTTGTTTTAAATTCACTGCTTACATTTTAGCGTTCATGTTATGAATCCATTGTTTTAAATATAAACCTAAAATTAAAACAAACTTAAATATATTCATAATTACCGAAAATAACATATTCAGTTGAATGAATTCGCAGAGGGCGTCCTTTCAACATAAAAAAGGTATGGTGTACACTCCTTATCTATATATATAAAACAGTTCCGTAACTGACTGACTGACTGACATACAACGCACAGACCAAACCGCTGAACCTAAAGGGCTGAAATTTTGCATGGCGATTCTTCTTATGGTGTAGGGGTGTAGTAAGAAAGATTTTTGAAAAATTCTTCTTAGATTTTTTTAAATTAAATTTTTAAGCTGTTTTTGTAACTTTTTTTAAGTTTGCATTTAAAATAATAATTTGAGGATTATAAAATTTATATCACGAGAAAGATCATAAAAATTCCTTTAAAAGGAAATCTTTTTCGAACCTTTACCTCCATTTTCTGATTTTTTGGTGAATTTTTAAAGATCAATTTTTAGAATTTAATTTATTAATTGCTGATCACGTGATTTCTTTTTCTGGTACTTTAAATAAATTTATCGTCATGTGCATAACAACTAAATAGACAAAAAAATATTTTTTTCTTTCTAATGCAGCAGACGATTGGATATTATCCAAAAAAAATAAATATCCCTTACGATTTTTTTATAAATATATATATATATATATATATATTACATCAATTGAATACATTGATCGTCGCATTTATTATAAATAGATATATTTATTTTTTTGGCATTAATTGCATACATTGACCGTTGTATTTAATTTGAATGTGCTCCATAGCGAAGCGCGGGTTTTCAGCTAGTCTAATTTATAAATATACTATATTTCGTGAACAACTTTTTATCTCGTTTATATGAAGTATGTCTATTGACTTTCAGTGAACACAGATTTAATATTTTATAAGAAATTTTACAAATGATGAAATGAAGCCTTTCTTTCTGCATTTAAAAATAAATATTAAATAAAAACCTAAGAAGTTGAAAATATTTTAAATTAACAAATGTTAAACTCCTTATAAAAGTAAAAACCTTAGATGAAAAAAAAAACTTTAAAACTCTCAAAAAAAGAATTAAAAAACAGGAATTATTTTTTCCATTAAGTAATTTAGGATTTAGAAAATACATTTGAAACATCTCCGTCAAAATATTTGGCAGCCATGGTTCGTAAATCTTACTTTTTCAGTTTAAGAAATATGTTTCGATTTTCCCGGAGAAAGTCTCTCTCCCTTCAGATGATGGATAGAGATCAATGCAAAAGAATACGGCCTATGTTCAAGATCCATTTATCAATTTGATAGTATGACAGCTAGATAGTTATTGTTTACAAAACTGCTTTAAAATCTCCATTATGCATTGTTTACACCTCATTAACTCTGATGGTTATATCACTTTTTTTCATCTACCTAAATATTGTTGGCACAAAGGGCTTCCACTAATAATAACTAGAATCGATCTATTCAATTAATTCATTCTGAATCTTTAAAATTAGGTATTAAAAATTGTAAAAAATTTTCAATGTTTCTGAATTCTTAAGCTATTTAAAGGAGATGAACTTACCCTTGCAGAGAAAAATATAAATCTAATTATCAGTTGAACACCTGACTCTTTTCACATGTGGTGCATATATGAGTAACATGCGTGTGTCGTATGTATTTTATGAACAATTGCTATGGGATCAAAAGGATCGGGACGAATTAATATATCTTATTTCAAGAGCAATGAAGAAATTAAGACGTTATTCCACTTATAGGCTACCAGTTAAATTTTCAATTGCTGCAGAGGGGAATTTTTCAAAAGAGCGATCATTTCGTCATACGCAAAGACTGAACTTGCTTGGATACTTGAAGAGATCTCAACTAAAACTGCTCCTCGACCCACGTACTGTTAACTTTTTTCCAACACTTACTGCTCTGACTCTAGTGTGAATTCTTCCGCTGTCCGGGATAGATACCCGTAGTATGCCTGATATCGGGGCGCGGTGGCCCAGTTCGCAAGAGCAGCTGGCCAGTGACTCAACGTCCCTGGTTCGATGCTAATCGCTGCAAATCCACCGCCGTGTTCACTAATCTTGTCCGGGGTATGTAAAATAGGTCGTGGTTGCAATGTCATCCAAGTTCTCAAATTTACCTCTGAAGAGGCGGGGTCAAGTGTTCCGGTCTCGTCGCTTGACTCGGTTCAAAATTACGGGACCGGTTATTTAGCCAAGTTGAAAACCGACCCTTGTGATACTAAGGCCGTCTGCACACGGAGCAACCCAAAAGAAACTGATAACTGACTCCAGTCACAAACCAGTCCGTGATGAGTCGTAACCTATGTAATTGAATGGAGCCACGCACACGGCGCAACTTGTTACAAACTCGTCCCTATGTAATTGAATGGAGCCACGCACACGGCGCAACTGGTTACAAACTCGTCCGACGAGTTTGTAACCAGTTGGGCCGTGTGCGTGGCTGCATTCAATTACATAGGTTACGACTCATCACGGACTGGTTTGTGACTGGAGTCAGTTATCAGTTTCTTTTGCGTTGCTCCGTGTGCAGACGGCCTAATTCAAAACAGAAGCCGCACCTTCTTCGCCCATAGTCTTCGGGACTTGACCTGATGTTGCTGTCGGTCAAGTGGCATAAGCAACAACAACAACATGCCTGATATCAGTTCCTATAACCAGGTTTATTGAGGGCGCTACGATCAACTTTTTCTAAACGAGGGCTAATTAAACATGGACTTACTGTTTAAAACCCATTCCGAACGACTGCAGTCATCCATGCCAACAGTGAGATTCGAACAAACAGATTCTGGTACCAAATACCAGCTCCGTAGGCCATTTGACCATTCGTCCGGCATTCTTATAATCAGAAATTTTAATCTTGATCACCTCTAGGAATCGTATCTAGGACATATAGACATAGAAAATAGGCAGGCGAAGATGTATTTAATTAAAACTTGTGAAGCACATTCACCTACCTTATGCAGGCTTGGGTTCACGTAGAATCTGTCAGAGTGAAAATTTTTAACCAATCATATACCAATCATTGACCCACTTAACCAATCAGCGCCAACGGAATCTTTAACGCTGATGGATTCTGTGAGAACAAGCCCTTAGAAGAGGGCGCAGTGGTCCAGTTGGCAAGAGAAGCGGGCTAGTGATCTGAGAGTCACTGGTTCGATGCTCGTCGCTGCCGTGTACACTAATGGCGGCTGGTGCACGTAAAATCTGTCGTGCATGCAATGTTCTCCAATTCCTCAAAATTACCTCTGGAGATGCGGGGTCAAGTGTTCTAGTCTCACTTGACTCGGTTCAAAATTATGGGACTGGTGCTTTGACCAAGTAGGACACCGACCCTTGTGGTGCTAGTGATGCGACATCGATAACAAAACATCGATGCTTTGAAACATCGATATTCAATATTAAAACATCGATGCTAATAAAACATCGCCCAAAACCAACGATGTTTTTAAACATCGATGTTTTAGAACATCCATTTTTTAAAACTGGTTTAATTATCTCTAACATTAATGTTACTTCCGTTAGTCGTGGGGGATTTAATTTTACTCTCTGATTGGGCAGGCACTAATGACAAAAACTTGGTTGCTTTGGGCTACATTGATGACTCAAAATTCTTGTTGTAAATACCGCCATGTTTTGCCTTCAAATGTCCAGATAAATTCTTGGTATTGCCAGAAGTTTTGAGGGACTTAAGGCAAATATTGCATTTCGCCAATTTGTCAGTGGTTTTGTAAAAATATTTCCAAACGGTACTTTTGGGAGGCATCTTACTAATAATATTAACATCAACTTATATAAAACCAGAACAAAACAAAAACTTAAATGGATGCACTCGTGTATATACTATTTGTAAAATAAAACCCCATGGAAGGTTCTGGAGTGTCAAGAACATTCCAAGCGCTCTGATTGGTTCATTGGTTGTTAATTGCCATTTGTCTATTTGCTAAGGAATCATTCCCCCTTTTGTATTCGTCCTTTTCAGAATTCAGACTTACATTTACTGAGTGTGAAAATTATGCTACGTGGTAATTTTTTTTTATTACGGTACTTTTTCATTAAAAAAAAAACATCGAGACAACATAAAACATCGAGCACAAAACATCGATGTTATAAAAACATCGGCTTCAATAAATCGATGTTTCGAAAACATCGACATCGATGTCGCATCACTATGTGGTGCCAGTCAAAAACAGAAGCCGCACCTTCATCGCCCATAACCTTCGGGAATCGATCTGATGTTGCTGTCGGTCAAGGGGCATAAGCAGCAACAACACAAGCCCTTAGAAACCGTACTGTCTATTTTATATTTTTCATTTTTTGATAAGTCCCAAGTCGAGCTTAAAAGTGCTTTTCGAGATATTTTCGGGACATGTGTAAACCCTGAACTGAAAATTATGATTTCTGGACAATTTTAGAGAAAGAACAAACCGATATTAAATTATAGAACTCTAAATAAGAACTATTTGCAGATTCAGGTACACACCGAGATCCATTTACTGAATATTAATGTATTTTTTCTGTTAGTTGTTGCTGTAAAAAAAACCTACCATACAGGCATATAATTTTGCATTTCATAAAGGAATATATTCACTACAAGGGGTCTTCATACATTAGTTGCATATTTCACAGAAGTAAAACAAAAAAATAACAAAAAAAGTTTTTGTTATCTTTGATTTAATTTTCGTCTCTCATTTGAAAACAAAGTTCAGGTGCTACCTCGATCTCAAAGGAACTTCAAGGGATTTTGACGTCAGTTCCATTCTTCCCGACTGTTCTAATTTTAAATTTTCCGTCATATTCTCTCTAGCCATCTTTCAACACCTATGAAACCTTGGACAGTAATCCTATTAGAGTTCATAATCCTTTTAGCAGTACTGCGAACTATAAATACGCCCTTTTGAAACGCCTACGCTTTAAATGCAAACTTCTAAGCTTAAAAGTATTATTACAAAGGCTTACTTTTTTATCTTTCTATTTTCCTGTGATAAGTATAATAATATAAAAAAAATATCCAGGCCTTAAAAGCATTTAAGAGTTCTTTAATATCCGTTCGGAACTTCAGTAAAAATAATTGGATAAAATTTCCACAAGTAAGAATATCTAAGAAAATTTAATTTTCCTTACCTTCTTTTATTAGAGGAGAATGTGTTAACTCTTGTTAAAATGTATCTAAACCTTTAAAAATGAAAAATTTTTCAAGAGAGATGAAATTAAAATAAAATTCCAAGTGACAAAATATTTATTACATGCATAATCAGGAAAGACTTGCATAATCAGGAAAGACTTTATTAACACTTTAAAATGCTCACTCTATTTTCAAACTCTTAAAAAGCTACTTACCGACTTGGGAATTTTAACTAAGTGTTTTTTTTTCGTTCTCGAGATAGGCATGCTTGTTAAAATGATTCCCGATTGGTAAGATGTTAGCCTTTCAACCTCGTAAAAGTCACGTGTAGTAGTTGTTCAGATAATAAATAAGTGATGCCTACTATAATTTTTTGTTTTCATTTTTGTCATTTTTAATAACCAAGTAGCGAAAACGCAGATCAATTTTCTCTAGGAATTTTTCCATTGGTCGAATTCAGACTCCCTGGTTAGTTAATGAAACAAGGTCAAGGATCCGAATTGGATTTTTCAATTTTAAAAATTTTACTGAAATTTTGCTGTTATCTATATACAGTGGCTCCCAAAATTGTTCGTACACTTACGAATTTCAATGAAATAGGGGTCTATCCATTAATTGAAATGAATATTTCAGAATGGGTATTTAATAATAAGATCTATAATCTATTCTTAACAAAGCTATATGAAATATTTTGAAAACATAGTAAAACTTTATTTTTAAGAAACCAGTAATCAAAAAGTAACAAAAACTTTATATCACAAAAGTCATCGTACACTGAAATATTTTCGGATAAATTCATAATTAAAATTATCGTCTGGCGTTTTATTTTTATTTTTGAACTGTGGTGGCATTTAAAATATCGTTTGGCTTAAATTTTTGCTTGCCTACACCGTAATATTCTATCTATTATTTAAAAATGGCTCGTAGTCGTAAAGAAACAACAAACAGCATTCGAAAATTGATTATTTTTCATCATAGTAGTGGTAAATCAGATCGGAATATTGCTAAATTACTTAATTTATCCCATTCTACTGTGCAGTATGTGAAAAAATGCTTTAAAGAAGAAAATTCGATCGAAAACTAGGTAAGAAAAGGCCGTCCGGCAAAGTTAACAAAACGTGATCAGAGATTTCTAATTAGAAAATTTGTGAAAAATTCACATTTGAGTGCTGTAAAAGTTTCTGCAGAATTCAATGAAACATTTTCTACTTCAATTTCACCTGAAATTTTTTGACGAGTTCTCAGAGCAGCTGGATTACATGGGCGTTCTGCCCGTAGAAAATTTTTGTGAGTGAGAAAAACAGAAAGTTTAGGCTTCTCTTCGCACTATCAATGATAAATAAGCCCGAAACCTATTGGAATAATGTCTTATTTGCCGATGAACATTTTTGGTGCTGATGGGCGTATAATTGTATGGAGAAGAAAAAAATGAGGAACTTAATCCCAAGAACTTAGTAGGAACAGTTAAGCATGCCGGTGGAGGTATCCTTGTGTGGGAGTGCATGTCAGCATCAGGACTATGAAATTTGGTATTTATTGATGGCATAATGAATCATGCTGTTTTTATACATATTTTAAGAGACAATTTAAAATTATCAGCTCAAAATTTGGGTATTGGAAACAACTTTGTTTTTTATCAAGATAACGATCCTAAGCACACGGCTCTCAACGTTCGCATCTGGTGACTCTATAATTGTCCACAAATTTTGAAAACACCACCTCAATCGCCAGATTTAAACCCAATAGAACATATTTGGAGAGAACTGGAGATTCGAGTACGAAACCACGACATTCATACGAAACGCGAACTAAAAACAATTATGATGGAAGAATGGATGAACATTGATGCAGAAATTACAAAAGAACTACAGCAATCTATTCCCAGACGTTTAAAAGCTGTCGTGGATGCTAAAGGATATCCTACTAAATATTAATTTAACGAAAAATTAGAATATTTACTAATATGTAGAGATTTTTTACATTTGTACGATGACTTTTGTGAGATAAAGTTTTTGTTACTTTTGGATTATTGGTTTCTTAAAAATAAAGTTTTACTATGTTTTCAAAATATTTCATGTAGTTTTGTTAAGAATAGATTATAGATCTTATTATTAAATACCCATTCTGAAATATTCATTTTAATTAATGGATAGACCCCTATTTCATTGAAATTCGTAAGTGTACGAACACTTTTGGGAGCCACTGTATATAAAACAGCTCCGTAACTGACTCACCGACTGTCATACAACGCACAGACCAAACCGCTGGACCTAGAGGGCTGAAATTTTGCATGGCGATTCTTCTTATGGTGTAGGGGTGCATTAAGAAAGATTTTTGAAAAATTCTTCTTAGATTTTTTTAAATTAAATTTTTAAGCTGTTTTGAAAACTTTTTTTAAGTTTGCATTTAAAATAATAACTTGAGGGTTATAAAATTTATATCATGAGAAAGATCATAAAAATTCCTTTAAAATGAAATCTTTTTTGAACCTTTACCTCAATTATCTGAGTTTTGGCGAATTTTTAAAAATTCATTTTTAGAATTTAAGTTATTAAATGCGATTACGTGATTTCTTTTTCTGGTACTTTAAATAAATTTATCGTCACGTGCATAACAACTAGACTAAAAAATATTCTTTTTCTTTCTAATGCAGCAGACGATTGGATATTATCCAAAAAAATAAATATCCCTTACGATTTTTTTTATAAATATATATATATATATATAGATTTTACATCAATTGTATACATTGATCGTCGCATTTATTATAAATATATATATGTTTATTTTTTTGGAATTAATTGCATACATTGACCGTTGTATTTAATCTGAATGTACTCCGTAGCGAAGCGAAGGGTTTTCAGCTAGTCAAATATATATCTGATTGGTCGAGAGCTTAGAAATCCAGCTTTCTCGTTGGTTACTGAAACAGAACTTTCAATCCGGCGACTAATAGTCCATTTCCCTCTCCTGGTTTTAATGGTATAAATTATTATGTAAACTTCCTACTTAATTTCCTATCCATAAACTTTCTACTTAAACCTGTTTTTAGAACTAATGAACTCTCGGATAAATGTGATTGTCCCCTTTACTCTTTCCTGTCATTACTTCTGATCTTTTAGTGTATTTTCTACCACGTTCGTTTCATCTTGCTATGCAGAAATCTTCAGCATTTTAGAACTCGGACCAGCTAATGCTGTTAAGCCTCGCCATCCTGTGAACATCCTGTGGCTCAGATCAAGAATTTTAACTCTTCCGTGGGAACATCTGCCTCTCAGGCAGCTGTGGTTTCTTTATTCAACGCTGGGCCCCTAACCCTTCGGCCTTGGGTACTGTGAGTCTACGCATGCTTTAGTCAGCATCTTGTCTTCAGTGTGGAAGGGTGGTTCCTGACGCCAACCTTCTGTGGTTCAAGTACAAAATAGATTAATTAGAGCAAAAATTAAGAATTCCAACCCAATCACTCGTTCGACTAAATACAAGGTGCGCCCATAAAGTAACCGGACAATCTATATATATAAAACAGTTCCGTAACTGACTCATTCATTCACTGACTGACTGACTGACATACAACGCACAGACCAAACCGCTGGACCTAAAGGGCTAAAATTTTGCATGGCGATTCTTCTAATAGTGTAGGGGTGCACTAAGGAAGATTTTTGAAAAATTCTTCTTAGATTTTTTTAAATTAAATTTTTAAGCTGTTTTAGTAACTTTTTTTAAGTTTGCATTTAAAATAATAATTTGAGGGTATAAAATTTATATCACGAGAAAGATCATAAAAATTCCTTCAAATGAAATTTTTTTCGAATTTTTACCTCCATTTCCTGATTTTTGGTGAATTTTTAAAGATTAATTTTTAGAATTTAATTTATTAAATGCTGATCACGTGATTTCTTTTTCTGGTACTTTCAATAAATTTATCGTCACGTGCGTAACAACTAAATAGACCAAAAAAATATTTTTTTCTCTTTCTAATGCAGCAGACGATTGGATATTATCCAAAAAAAATGCATATCCCTTACGATTTTATATATATATATATATATATATATATATATATATATATAGATAGATAGATAGATAGATATTTTACATCAATTGTATACATTGATCATCGCATTTATTATAAATATATATATTTATTTTTTGGCATAAATTGCATACGTTGGCCGTTGTATTTAATTTGAATGTACTCCGTAGCGAAGCGCGGGTTTTCAGCTAGTTTTTTTATAAATAAGAAAAATATTACTCACCTTCAAATAAATTTATCTCCTTCAAAATAATCGCCAAAGGAGTCTATGCAATATTTCCAACGTTTCTCAAGTCATCGAAACACTGTTTATAGGCTTTGGAACTAACCATTCGCAAAATACGCGTAACATTTTATTTAATATCCGAGACGTTTTCGAATCTCTGTCCTTTCGTGGCCATCTTAATCTTCAAAAAAACGAAAAAATCAGCTGGCGATAAGTCGGAGGAATAGGGTGGGTGATTTATCACTGTAATTGAATACTTAACAAGAAATTGTTGTACAGAAATTGTTGTATGAGGCCTAGCATTATCGTGTAAAAGAAACCATTGCCCAGAATCAAACAGTTCCTTCCTAACTCGCCTTATCCTGTTTCTTAATCGAAAAAGCACCTCCTCGTAAAAATACTGATTAATTGTTTGGATTTCAGGAACAAATTCCTGGTGAATAAATCCTTTGTAATCAAAAAATGCAAAATCCATGAAAGGACGGCGATTTGAAAACGTCTCGGATATTAAATGAAATGTTACGCGCATTTTGCGAACGGTTAGTTCCGACGCCTATAAACAGTGTTTCGGTGACTTGGAGAAACGTTGGAAAAATTGTATAGACTCCTTTGGAGATTATTTTGAAGGAGATAAATTTATTTGAAGGTGAGTAATATTTTTCTTATTTATAAAAAAATTGTCCGGTTACTTTATAGGCGCACCTTGTAAATACCTCTAGAAAACGAACCGTAATATAACCTGTGATAATTTGTTGGGTTCAATAGAAGCTGGTCAAGAATAAGGAGAAATGGTTTGGGAATTGTGGCTAACATGAAATGCAATAAACGATAAATACCCTCTGAATTTCTAGTTAGGAATATCTGGGAAAGAGATCTTCCATCGATATCTGCCTTTCAGACAGATTTTTACACTGAGCGGGAAAAGATTCATGCTCCCACCAAAGGGTTAAGTAGGAGACTTTCTAAGACTGAAATCGAGTAAGCAGGATGTAAACGTACGCAATGGTTTGGAGAGTTGGGAAAAGGATTTGGTTGCTTGGTTTGTTGGTTGACAGTACTACAGTCATCTTTTGCTACACGAGAGCTAATTAAGCCAGGACCTACAATTTAAAAGCTATTCCAAACTGCTACAAATATCCATACCAACAGTGGCTGGATCCATACCAACAGTGACTCGAACCCACAGACTGTGGTTTCGAATGCCAACTCCCGAGCCATTTGGCCATTGTGGAGAGGAAGAAGGATAGTAAATTCTTTCGATTGGCGAATCTGTCCAACTTTGTAAAGAATTTGATTCTTTTAAGCTACCTTTTGTTTACAAACAGGAGGTTCAATTATAATTTTTTAGACTGTAATTGTGTAATCTGTGAGAACAAGAGATTAGTTAATAATTTGGCACATTAATAGAGCTTATTGAAGGGTTTTTTCATACACAAAGTGCATTAAGTTTAAATTAAAAAGTTCTGCATGAATTAGTTGGGTTGAATTTAGAGTGCTACTGTCAACTTTTCCTACACAAGGGGTAATTGAAAGTCCTCCATGAAAAGCAGTTAACAATTATGATTAAGGTTATTTTAATTGTATGTATAATATGTATCAAACGAATTCCTATAGTCTATATATTAGTTCATCTGATCGACCTCCCCCCCCCCAACGAAACGTTTGTTTCCCAACGAAAACCCCGGCTGTGGCCTTGATATCATTAATAATTAATGGCACTATTACGATTTATAATTAAAACTATTTTAATTAGTTTTTAATTATCTCTGCAATTAAATAGGTTACATCTTCGCAATTAAAAAAGTCAATGATGCTATGATTAAATTATCTATAGCCTCATAAAGATATATAACTAAAGTTATGTAATGAAGATACATTTTTGAGATTAAATTAGATTTACTGGATTGAGTAATCAAAAAATTTAAGGAAAAAATGCATTTGATTACTTACACCTAAAAAGAATGTGTAGTCTTTTTTTTAATATTTTTAGTTCATACTATAATTTTTTTTAAATCTCTTTATTTGTAGGAGATGTTGATTTCAGCATTGTAAATTCAGTCTTTTATAAAACAGTTTTCTATCGCACTTTGCTCACTGAAGCCGTTTTTGCGTTGTTTATTCTCAAACTGTAATTTCAAAGCTTTTCTCTTCTATTGTGTATTTTTTGCCTAATATAGGTGCAGAAAACATAACAAACAAAAATCTAGAAAAACTACAAGCCAGAGACTTGGCTCTTTGTGCTCACAATTTTGTGTTCATTTTCATTTCAAAAAATCAGTACAGCACTGAAATTTTAGTTAACTGTGATCAATACTTAAAATTAAGCATTCCACGTAACATGTAAAACAGTAATTCATAAGTGTGAATTGTTGCATCATTGATTGGTTGACATATAAACAGTTATGTCTTGCATACATAAAGGAACACATAATAATCAACACAGAACTGATATTTGTTTAGCAAGTTCACTCTCGTGACCTTGGAACTATTCATCAAAGTTACACGTTTCGCAACCAAGACATTTAATGCAAAGGATGTATACTTTGAAAGATACTTTGTGACTTCCGCTTTAAATCCTGGTATATTTTCTACGACAAAACTAGTATGGGACTCGAGGAATACTTTTGCAAACGCAGTTCTCGCGATTTATCTTTGAATATTTCATGATGTTTGACTTTACCAAGATTTCTAGATTTGTTGTAAAAATAATTCATTCGTTCTCTAATTGGCTTAGAACACGTTACATGAAATATTCGAAATATCGAAAATTCCGAGTGATAAACATTCCAGTATAAAGTCTTTCTTCCCGTATATTATAAATAAACTATGTACCAAAAGTATATTTTTCAACAAACATACTTCCTTTATTCGATTTGTTTTTACACATATACAGCCCAACACAAGTGGGGAAAAAATTGTATTGTTTCCATTAACAAAAGTATAAAAAATGACATTAAATTGCAACAGTATAATTATTTATAAATTTTTGATACTTCAAAAAATCTAAATACTTGTTTCATCCAGTATTTTAAAAGAAATTTATAATTCAGTTTTCAATAGATTTAATCTTTTCACATACCATAATATTGCCCTGGAAAAGGCTGTTCGAGATTCAAATATTGACACTCTGGGAAACATCCTCTACAAATCAGTTCGGCACTTGGCTTACGTTGTTGATATCGATATAGTTGCTACTAGCGTACCAGCCTTGAGAGAAGCATTCTCCTCTTCAGATGTGGCTGCAAATCTTATGGTATTGATATTAAATGATTCTAAAGCCAAATATATTGCTGTACAGAAAACACCATCTGGTGATACAACCAATCCCTTGAAAATTGGCCCTCATGAATGTGAAACTGTTCCTGGTTTAAATTACCTTGGATCTTTTGTTAATGCAAAAAAAAGATACCATTTCTAATGTTCAAAGTCGTATCTCACTGGCCAACAAAACCTTCTTTGGACTTTTCTCTTTCTTGAAGTCTCAGTTTATCTCCAGAAAAACAAAGCTTCTTATCTATAAAACTATCATTAGGCCGGTCCTAACGTATGGTTCGGAAACTTGGTCTCTAACAAAAAAATGGAGAAAACCGAATTGCAGTCTTCGAGAGAAGGGCTCTCAGAAACAATCCTGGCAGTGTCAAAGAAAATGGCCTATGGTAGAGACGTTCTAATTCAGAAATCTATAGATTTTTTAAAGAGCCCGATATTAGTAAAAGTTTTAAAATTAAAAGAATGAACTGGGCCTCTCATATTGCTAGAATGTATGAAAAAAATCCGTTAAAGAATATTTTTGTAGCAAGGCCCTTTACTAGTCGGAAAAGAAGAAGGCCAAACCTAAGATGGCTCGACTCTGTTGAATCAGATTTTAGAGTGATTGGAGTGGCTGACCAGGTGTACAAATAGGTTGTCCTGGAGGAATCTTCAACAGAAGACCCTGGTCCATCCTGGGCTGTCGTGCCAAATATGATGATGATGATATACCATAATAACTGATTGTAATGATATTATAAATTGCTTGATAAGGCATTGCCTAATAATATATTTAGGCGTGATGTAGCCTAGCGTTAGCTTGTCGACTTTCGGTGCTGAGGGTACTCAGATCGAATCCCGAAAAGCGCTGTTAAATACCTCCGTATGTAGGCCGGATATGGGAAAGTTAAATCCATAGACCAGAAAGTCCGTCTATGAGGTCAGAGAGGGTGATAGAGGGTACGATTCTCACCAGATGTTGCCCTTGGTGATGCTCGGTCAAAATTGAGGTAGCGCCTGGCTAAATCGGACTCTGACCCTGGTGCCAGTGTAAACAAGAACTGCACCACTCAGTCCGCTAGCCTATATGGAATTGGTCTAGAATAAATTCCGGCCAGAGGGTATTAGAAACAACAAGAATTATATTTAGTTATGAGCGGAAACACAAAATAAATTCACTATTCAAAAAGTAATAAGATTTTAACTTTTATAGTAATTTATCACTGAGTTTGATTTTTGAGTTACTCAAATCTGCCTTTTTCATCAAAAATAGTAACAGCAGTGTTTAATTATAATCAGCAGAGTCATGTGCCTGCAGATTTTAAATTTTTTCCCATTGACTGATACTTACACAGATTAAGTATTAAATTATGTATCTATATTTGAGAGTGTTTAAAAATGGAATACATTTCTCATATTCTAAATAGTACTTTATCAGTCTCCTATTCTAAATACTCTATCACTAAAGCATTACTTTAAGCATTTTAATTAAAAAATACATATTAACTTTCTTCCGGCAAGGTTTTGGCTAGATCCCTCATATTCGATAATTTTATACCAAAATATTTTCATACGAATTAGTCATTTTTATAAGCTTATAACAAGCAGAGATATTTCAATTTTGTGTTTGCTGTGCAAAGGGTGTTAAATTCAAAATGGGCTAAAATGAGTTATCAAACCAGGCTTGTTTGAAAAATCAAGGGTTATGCAGGATACAGAAAGCTAAGTCTAATTCCAAGCCTAAATATTTTTATTCATCAGTGAAAATTTGGGATACGAGAAACAAAGCACAAACACGTTAGTGTAAAAGGGTTTATGTACCAATCAAGGACTTAGCACTCTTTACTCAACAAAAGTAAAATCAGAAAAATTTACTTTAAAGGAAAAAATTAAAAATTAAACTTAAAAAAATCTGACTTTATAAAAGCCGTTTTTTTTATCAATCTCGTGTTTTCTCGAAACTATGATTTTGGACTCTTTACACTGCAAACACAGAATTTTAAAAACATTAAAACTTATGTATACAAACATTTTTAGCTTTACAACTCTTTTTTACAAATAACTGATACTTAAAGTACAGTCGAACCTCCATATATCGAACTTCCCCATATCGAAATTTTCTATATATCGAACCCTTAGCAAATCTCCATGTTCATTACATAGAAAAACTGTTTCTATATATCGAAAAAAATCTCTATATATCCAAATTTTTTTTCACGACATATTGGGGGATTTTATTCCACTTTAGAATAAAATCTCCCAATTTTTGGCGTTTGAAACAATACGTCGTGTACTTTAATTCGCGGAAAATGTCCCCGATGAAGTTTTTAGTGGACTGAATAAATGCGAGCATTTCTTTGATGAACTTTCCTCAAAACTGGCTGTTCAGCAAGATATTCGTAGTTTTTTTTTTAAAGAATGTAACTGTGATCATTGTAACTACTGTCTGCATTATTGCTTTTTTAAAGATATGTAGTAATCATTAAATCTTTCATATTTATTATTTTTTAGTTATTAACTTTCATTTAATGGGATTCGCATATAAATTAGAAATGGAGTTTCGTATACGAAAATTAGCTTTAATTTTTTATTAGGAGAATTATGATAAGACTAAGCTCAATTCTATATATCGAAATTTCTATATATCGAATTTATTTCGCGCAATTTGCTACTTCGATATATGGAGGTTCGACTGTATTTTAAAAAATCAATCTTGGGAAGGTTTTCTTCAGTTGTATTTAATATTTAATACAACTGAAGTATTAAATTTTTTCTATATCTCACGGAAACCATTTGACATATCCCTATCATCTAACATTCCTCATCTTTACGCTGAAAAAATATTTCCACATGCATTAATTTGTTTTATTTGAAACTTCATAAAGTTCAATAATATTAGAACCAGAATAAAAAATCATGCGAGGTCACTTGTGTGAACGAGGAACTACTCTGATTTGAAGAACTATCAGTAACTCTTGAAATTTATTCGAAGTTCTTGAGAACTACTCCTTTACTCAAATGGGTAAAAGGAGGTCAACGGAGATTTTTCCAGCATTATTTACAGATCATTTATCTTAAAAAGAGATGTATAATCTATCCTGTCTAAAAGAATTCAGTTTCATCATCATCTATCAATATTCAATTATCTTCTATTTTTAAAGGTGAATTATTCAATCTCGCAAAGATTTTTTTCATTGCCTCAGATGTTATTTTGGGAAAACAATTTAATATGGGAAAACAACTAAAAGAAAATTAAGTATTATAAATATTTAAACTATTGAAGAATTTAGAAATGTTATTTGTTCTAGCAATTAGAGAATGTTATATTTAATAGAAACATTAGAAAAACAATGCTTAAAGTATCTTCCACACCAGGATACAGGTATACAGGTATTCCTCGACTTACCATAGAGAGAGGGTCCGAGATATTGGTCATAAGTTGATTTGGTCGTAAATAGAGTTTCAAACAAATTTTTTATATATGTACATACATGTATTTTTTTACTTTCATACATACATACGTAATTTAAGGTGACTGCCTACGTTGAAAATGTCATTTTTTGACTATTTTGGTCAATTTCATTTTCTGCAAGAATCGTGTAATTCAATCTTTTCTCTTTTCAAAACTGTTTTGAATTTCATTCTAAATGAATTAGAAGCAGAGCTATAGCTATTTTAAAAAAATCTTCTGCTACAAAATTGAATTAACAAACAATTTTAAATGCGTTTTTCTCACAATTGTGTTTTTTAGCACAAATCTCTACGGTTATCATGATATCTCTCATAATAATGTATATAATTTGATAAAATTTTCAGGAAATGTTTTGGAGGCTATTGTTAATGAAATGACGCTCAATAATTGGTGTATAATTAATTGTTTTTTATTTGGGGCTGTTTTTATAAGGAAAGGAATGACGGATCGGGGAAAATTTTCATATTAGAACATAAAATTACGTGTATTATTTTTGCATTTTAAAATTTCTCTTAGATTGTAGGTCATTTTGAAGATAACTGTCATATGTATCATGCGTAAGAAGGAAATTAAAATAGTAGCATTAGAATTTTGTGCAGATAGTCGTTTTAGCTAAATTTCATGAAAAATTACTTCAAATTGACCAATTTATAAAAAGTATGCTATTTACAGGTAAGTTTTTGCTCCTTTTTTAATTTTTATGTACTATTTTACCACAAAAGACCAAGAAACCTTTCATTTTTCTTTTAAATTGACTCCGAACGTAGGTAGTCACCTTAAAATACATTGTCTTTATTAAGAATACATAAATTATTCTTCGCCATCACTACTATTTATTGTGTTAGTACAATCCATTGGTTCAGAATTTGCGACAGAAGATACGTTGCAAGATTTTTTAACAAAGTTATCCAAGGTCAGTTTGAACAGATTGCGTCTTCTTTTCCTTGTATATTGTCTGGTAGCAAGGCAGATTTTCCTGACACTTTTGAATCTTTCTTCATTTGGATCCATTGTTGTAGTACTTTATTAATATAGTGAAAAGCTGAAGTCATTTCTTTAAAAAAAATTTTTTTTGATTGTACTTCGGCTTGCTTGTTTGTTTCATTTCTAAGTCTATTACACTTCTATTTTTTTTATAGCACTTTTATTATTTCCAGCCACACTGGATAAAAAATTATGTATGGACTTAACTTCACAGATAAAAATCGACTCACTACAAATTTAACAAAACAAAATAGTTAGTAATATTTTTTGCAATAATAATTTGAAGCGACGCCTGCGCACTTGTTTTGCTAACTCTCGAATGAATGTTTATTTGATTTATCGTGTGGATATCGAAACTATTGCATTATACATTTTTATTTTTGCGACATAAATTTGTGAAGTATTGCAGAATATTGCATCATATTTTTAATAATAACTATATATATGTGTGTGTGTGTGTGTGAGACAAATCCCGTGCACTGCCCCACTTCTAACACCAGAACTGCGGTGCCGAGATACCAAAGAGGGCAATGACCCCCGCTCCCCAAACCCCTTTCCTAGGAGAGGAGAGATTTTTGGAGGGAAAGGACGCTTCGCTGTCTGTTACGAGAGAGACGGACTCTGAGACGGGTTCCCGGACATGTGGGAACGAGACGCTTAAAGACGAATTTTAGACGCTGCTATACTAAATCAACCATGCTTTCAATAAATATACATTCGTTATTGTTAGATACCTCGAGTGGTTACTGCTTTCATGAGTGCAAATACTCCTTCACACGAAAGGTATCCCACATATATATATATATATATAACAGTTCCGTAACTGCCTGACTGACTGACAGACAACTCACAGACCCCACCGCTGGACCTAAAGGGCTGAAATTTTGCATGGTGATTCTTCTTATAGTGTAGGGGTGCACTAAGAGAGATTTTTGAAAAATTCTTCTTAGAAACCTTTAAATTCAATTTTTAAGCTGTTTTTTAAATATTCTTTAAAGTTTGAATTTAAAGTAATATTCTGAAGGTTATAAAATGTATATCACGAGAAAGATCCTAAAAATTCTTTTAAAATGAAATTTTTTGGCATCTTTACCTCCATTTTCTTATTTTTTGAGAATTTTTAAAGATTAATTTTTAGAATTTAATTTATTAAATACTGATCACGTGGTTTCTTTTCTTTTTGTGATACTTTAAACTTATTTTGCGTCACGTGCATAACAATTAAATAGACAAAAAATATTTTTTTCTTGCAAATGCGACAGACGATTGGACATTATCCAAAAAAATATTAAAATACAGTAAAAGATATGTTCCTCAAACTGTACTATATTCTTTAGAATGTTCTATTAGATTTAATTTGAATATTTTTTTGTCTATAAAAACATCCGTTACGATCTTTTATAATTTTATTTTTTTTGTTTTTTTACATCAAATACATACATAATCGTTGTATTTATTATAAATATATATTTTTTTGGCATTAATTGCATACATTGATCATTATATTTAATTTGAATGTACTCCTATCTAAGTAGGGGTATTCAGCTAGTATAGTATATAGGTATGTACTGTACATTCGGGGAACAATATTTTTGAGGAAAAAAATAAGTAAAAACTAAAATAAAAATTTCGGTCATAAGTGCGAGCAGTCGTAAATCGAGGAATACCTATAACCTTTTTCCTGTTTTGGGCTCTTCCAAGTTCACAACTACAGTCTATAATAATTTGTTTTTCAAAAAAAATCCTTGTTTGAAAGCATACAGTTTTCAGTTTTATCTTCCCATGTATAATACAAGGAGATGCCAAACTGCGGTTCTCTGCTAGAACTTTGGAAACTTGTGCCAAAATCAAAATACTTAAAGTCAAAATCAGCAGCGTGTTGAATAACCTCCATTTCTAGTAATAATCGAATAACATCATTTTTGGTACAACTGATAACTGTAAATCCTTGTATTCTACATTTAGGCTGATAAAAAATAAGCAACATTCAGTGATGGCAAATCAACATTTAACTGAATTGCTACGAACTGCCAAAACTTCAAAATATGCCAGATTTTAATAGTTTGGGGTATCAATTAAAATAAAATTAATTATTATAGCTATTAAAACTATTTAAGAATTTAGAAATATTAGTTATTCTAGCAATAAGTATAGAATGTTATATTTAATCGAAACATTAGAAAAAACAACGCTTAAAATTTCTTTCACAGCAATTATAACCTTTTTCTCTTTTGGGCTGTTCCAAAAGTATAGACATTCCCAGAGGAATCTTAATACTGTTTATATATGCAACCCCTGTTATATACCAAACACAAAATAATCTTAAACTTTTTTAATAGAAAATAAATATATATTTGTTCCTTTTGTGCATACGTTTTATTAACTCATTTAACTAATGACAATCTAATGAGGGGAATTGTACAAAAATTTTAAATTCTTATTCGGACAAATAGAAGCTTTGCAAATAATTTATATTTAATTCCTACCAAATGGTCCTTAGTGTTTCAAATTTAATAGTTTTGAAACAACTACTGTTTCGAAAATAATCTACAGGCCTCGAATTTCTTCTCTTGTTTTGCTTTTACCCTTTAAAATTTATTACACAACCACATATACAAATGCACATTACTACAAAATAAAATAAATTCTTTAAAGCGAAATTCCCTGTTTGAAAGTGTACAGTTTTCAGTTTTTATCTCCTCATGAATAAATTTAACATGAAGGAAACTCAAACAGAAAAATATCCCTTCATATTTTTTACCGAAAAAGGCTGAAAAACATTTTGAACAGCTGTTGCCTTAATGACCCATCCTGTTAATGATAAAATATAATTAAATCATTAATACATACCAGTAGTGTCCTTTAAAAGTAATAATTAAACGTCTCTTGAAATTATCACAGAAGAGCTGAAATCTAATAATAAAATATAGTTTCCACAGCATTTAGCAATATTCGAAAAATGTATGATTGTCAATACGAGTATATAGAAGAATAAGGGTAAGTGTATAAGGGAGGGTAAGTGTAGAAGTATAAGGGTAAGTATTGCCTTCTTAAACATCAGTATTCAGAACCTGAGAAAGAAACCAAAACCTGTGTAGCTAAAGAGAACGTTAACTTTAATGACGAATAGCTAGATAAGTGTGTAAAGGTGTGTAAAAGTATAAGGGTAAGAATTGCGCTATTAAACATCAGTATTCAGAACAAGAGAATGTAACCAAAACTCAAGTCATGTCGCTAAAGAGAACGTTAACTTTAATGACAAACAGTAAGATAAATGTGTAAGGGATAAAAGGTAAGGGTAAGGAGTAAGGGTAAGTATAGAAGTATAAGGGTAGGTATTGCCCTTTTAAACATCAGTATTCACAACCTGAGAAAGTAACCAAAACTCATGTCGCTAAAGAGAACGTTAATTTTAATGACGAACAGCAAGATAAGTGTGTAAGGTAGTGTAAGTGTACATGTATAAGGGTAGGTATTGCCCTCTTAAACATCAGTATTCAGAACCTGAGAAAGTAACCAAAAAACATGTCGCTAAAGATAACGTTAACTTTAATGACGAACAGTAAGATAAGTGTGTTAGGGATAAAAGGTAAGGGTAAGGAGTAAAAGGGTAGGTATTGCCCTCTTAAACACCAGTTTTCAGAACCTGAGAAAGTAACTAAAACTCAAGTCATGCCACTAAAGAGAACATTATCTTTAATGACGAATAGCAAGATAATAATCGAATGCCAAAAGACTCAAATGTAGTTTCACTTAATTATGTAACTGCAAATATAAGAGTAAGAATTAAGGCTTCTCTTTTAAAAAATTCAGGATTCCAGACTTGAGTATGTAACGCAAGCTATGCCGTTAAAGAAAGCATAATCTTCAGAGCTTAACCGACCAACAGCTAAACCAAAGTGATAAGTAATATTTTTTAGTCCATTTACTAATTTTTCATGTAATTAGTTTGGCGGAGAAAGACTGAAACAGTCTTATTGATAAGCCCTCGGTGACATCAAGTGTTGTTTAAGCTTACACTGTTAAAACGAAATGCTGTTTCAGGTGCATTACAAATATGGAAATATAACTAAAAGGATACGAAAGCATGTTTAAGATACAAAAGTGGGATACCCAAAACAGGTAAAATAGCTACCCATGAACATTACACCCTGAAACGGGCAGCTTTCTTGACCTGAAGCAGCATTCCATTTTTACAGTGTAGCGGATGTACTGAAGCCATACCTTAAAACTATTCTGTTCATTACAAAGCATTTCTATTGATGGAAAAAAAATTATACGGTTCATTGATTACTTAAATTTAATATAGTCTTGTATCTTGAATATCATTCAGTATAGGAAAATCAATTTATCATAAACATCTTCTTCAGTCCTTGTCATGGACGCCAAGGGGTCTGCGGAAAAGGATAAAAACCGCTGATTTTAGATCTTAACTTATTAGTAAATCTAACTATTTAATTATTAAGTCTTTCCTTTTAACAAAGTTCTTGTTAATTCCCTTCGAATGCTCCTTTATAGGGATTATTTTAAACCGTCATGGAAACAAACTGTTGCAATTCAAGGAAGTATTTAGACATCTTAAAAGGACGTATAAAGTCCCTTATACTACAGGTTTATGAATAAGATAAGTGTAAAATTATTAAATGTATTTTTAATAAACCAATGTAGGTAAACAGTGAACGAATCATTTAATATTTAAAACACTCTTGTATTTTGCTAACAAGTTCTCATATTTCATGGGTATAAAGAGGATTAAATTATTTGTAATTCTTCTTAGTTTCTTTTATTTGTTTTATTTTGTCTGTTTCTTATGTTTTCTTAGTGTTTTATACTTACCTCTGTAAGTCCCGTGTGATACTTTGTGGTACACGGGAATTTTATGTGTATTTTTTAATTAAAAAAAAAGAGGATTAAATAAGCATTAGTTAACCTTAATAAACTTAACCGTAACTTAAATTTAAGTACTTATAGAATGTCAGGCTGATAAAGACGCCGGGTGAAATCATAAATGCCTATATTTCTACAGGTATTTCTATGTTTAATTTTTCTGCTAGTCAACCTTATTATCTATTATCTATTAGTAGGGATACGTAATTTTCGTATTTAGGAAATAGATGCGAATAAATGCAAAATTTGCCGATATGAGCGAATAAATGTGAAAATTATATTTTTGCAACTTTTCGGCGAAAACTCGGTGATAAACGGATTAAGTAAAATTAGGTAATAATAGTAATAATTTATTAACATAATTTCTTATCTAAGACCATCCACGGTCTTTAACTGAGAGATCTCTCGAAATTTGCTTATTGCTTATTGCTAAACTCTTAAGGAAGAGAATATGGAGACTACTACAATGTTAGCTTTTAACGAAGAATTTTGATACTTACCTAACCAAGGAAATAAAATAGTGATTTTTTTCAATAATTGCAAAATTTTTTAATTATGCGATATTTTTTGTGAATAAATGCGAAATTTTATATATTGTAATTTTTTGCGAAATTTCAATATTTTTTATGCGAAATTTACGTACCCCTATCTATTAGTCAACCTTGATAAACTTTACCGTAACTTAAATTTAAACACTTGCAGAATGTCAGACAGAGAGAGACACCGAGTGGAAAGGATAAATGCCTATATTTCTACAAGAAATTCTATGTTTAATTTTTCTACTAATCAGCCTTATTAACTATTATCTATTAGTCAACCTTGATAAACTGTACCGTAACTTAAATTTAAGCACTTACAGATTGTCAGACGGAGAGAGACGCCGAGCGAAAGGATAAATACCTATATTTCTACAGGTATTTCTATGTTTAATTTTCCTGATAGTCAACCTTATTATCTATTATCTATTAGTCAACCTTAATAATCTTAATAAACTTATCCGTAACTTACATTTAAGTATTTGCAATATGTCAAACCGAGAGAGACGCCGAGTGGAAAGGATAAATGCCTATATTTCTACTGGTATTTTTATGTTTAATTTTTCTGCTAGTCAATCTTATTATATATTATCTATTAGTCAACCTTAATAACCTTAACCGCAACTTAAATTTAGGTACTTACAGAATGTCAGACAGAGACGCCGAGTGAAAGGATAATTGCCTATATTTCTACAAGTATTTCTATGTTTAATTTTTCTTCCTAATGGATAATAAGCCAACCTTATTATCCGTTATATAATAGTCAACCTTAATAATCTTAATAAACTTATCCGTAACTTAAATTTTAAGTACTTTCAAAATGTCAGACAGAGAGAGACGCCGAGTGGAAAGGATAAATGCTATATTTCTACAACCAGTTCTATGTTTACTTCTGCTAGTCAACCTTATTATCTATTATCTATTAATCAACCTTAATAAACTTAATCGTAGCTTAAATTTAAGTACTTACAGTATGTCACACATAGAGAGACGCCGAGTGGAAAGGATAAATGCCTATATTTCTACAAGCATTTTGTATGTTTAATTTTACTGCTGCTACAAATACTACCTTATAAACAAATTATCGGCTTAAAGAAAAATGAAGAACAGTTTCGTATCGCATAATTTCTCTATCACAGAGAAAACTCACGTCTGCATCATCTGCCAATATGCTTCCAATTTTCTTGTCGCCCTATTTAAGAGTAAATAATACTGAAGATAATTAAATATGTCATGTAATGTCTAGTCTATTTTGTATCACAGAATCTATACAGATAATGACAAATAATGTCATTATTATGTCTAGATCCGTTTAAGTGAGAAAAAGTAATTCTTTTATTGATAAACACTCGAAATAATACAGATAATAATACAGATAGTCGAAAATAATACAGATAGAACGCCTGTCAACATTTACAGCTTTAGTATCATTTTCGTTAGTTAAATAATGGCAGCATATTTACATTTAAGGCTGCTATGTACTAACCCTATTGGATTAAGTCTCCTCAATGTTAACCTATAAAGAAAATTTGTCCAAGGATTGCCGACTTAAATTTAAAGATTGTTTTTAAAAAATGTACTCCGTAATAGAGAAAGAAAATTTACACCTTAGGGCAATTTTCTTTTTTTAAAAAAAAGCAAATAATATTTTAAAATTAAAATAATTTGGGGGGAAAATCTACTAAAGTTTGTTTTAAACACTTCTAAATTACTTTGGTGGCCGAAATTTATAAAATGAATAGTGTTGCAATATGCAGAAAAGTTCAGGCTATCTTAAACTACCAATTTTATTGGATTGTCAGCATTTATGGAGCTGTAAATAGCAGACAAATTCTCTCCTTATGTTAATATTGAGGTGAGAAAATCCAGTAGGTTAGTACACAACAGCCTTAAGTGCGTCAAACAAATAAGAACATCGCCAAGAAAAGAATTGTCTTGAAGTTTTGACCGATCAAATCGCATCTATATTAAATACTGGTAACATCCCCCCCCCATACACACACACAAACACACGCCAAAAAATTCAAGCAGACATGTACACAAGAGATTCTATGTTATTACAACTTACTTGTGTCAACCAATTAGAGATGAGTCGCCATATTTACACAAACAACTATTATTTGGGCATGAAATAGATTTATGAAAATTATGTACCGTCGCGAAATCTAGAATATTGAAAAACAGATTAAGTTACTCAGGATTTCAGTATGTAAAGGCTTGTAAAGGCCAGTACATTGCGTTATAAATTGATAAAGAGATTACTTACCACACATGACACTATTAAGGGAACAAGGGACCTTCAATCTCGATCTTCTTTAATGTTCAATATTTTACTCTATATACCCCACGAACATAATTAATATTATTTTCTATTGCATTGAAGATACTTAGAATTCACAAATTAGCATTTTGTGGAGGAATAGGACCTGCTTATCAAAAAGTTCTTCAAAAATAATAGAATTTTTCAAAAGGCTCCATGCATATTCATTTTCTTCTGATATCTTTCAAATTTCTCAGAATTGTTAATTGAAGTGTTTGTCACAAAACTGTGCATAATTCTTTGAAATCACAAATATTTTTTAAAATGTATACATCATAAAATAACGTAAAAACATAAAAAAAAACAGACAGAATAGAAAAAACAATATTTAAGACGTTAGATTCATATAAAAAAATTAAATGCACATTTATATTTATATACATATGGAAAACTTATAATACAAAATTTACGAATTTTAATTGATATATAATGCGCATAGAGCATTTTGAAAAAGTTAGCATTTTTGAAATTTTTTTTGAAAAACGGGCATGATTCTTCCAAAAATTCATTATTTTGAATTCTAGGGGTTTTCAATGTAGTAAAATAGAAAATAAATTATTCTCATTTTGTATATGGAGTTGAAAATTGAAAATATTCGAATCTGAAGGTCCCTTGTCCCCTTAATTGATACATTTATTGAATTACAAATAAGCACAAATTAAAACACATAACGACCTCACATCTTCGCCTATAGGGCTGAGAAATATTTTAAATTTTACAATCGTTCTTTACCTGCAGTAAAATTATAATTATTGTATTCTGCATTACTGCAGTAAAATTATAATTATAATTATTGTATATGAAGGCCTTATTTGAATAGTAGTCCAACTCAATTCTTGTTCATCTTGAGATACAGAGCCTTGTAAGGTATACATAAGATTCGATTCACAAGAATCGAACTTTTGAGTGAATGAATTAAAGAAGCTGCTTGAGATATGCTAATTTCGGCATACGCGCTTGGTATAAATACCAAGCAGCTTGATTAATACAAAGGTTGAAAAAGGTTGTTAAGGTTGAAGAAGGTTGTTAAAGTTGATAGATAAGCAAGAGGGAGCTGCGAGGTAAGCAACTCCAGGTGCTATCCTGCGCTAGTGCTTAGGGGGCCCAAAGTTTAAGTGGCAGTACTGCTGGTTTGACTCTCTGCTGGTTTGTGAGTATTTGCAAAGTGCATTTCTATTGAATGTAAATATATATTCCGTACAAGTAGTACGTATGCTTATTGCTTCAAAAGCAAATTCTATATGTGCAACGAATTCAATAAACATTGTTTCATGTATAAACTGTGTTTGTATCAAATTCATTTAGAGTGCCACTTCAAATTATATACACCCAAGTCTGGGTAGAAGTGAGCTAATCTCTATAGCCTTAAAATCTAATGAGTTCTGAGAAATGACTGCTGAAGTCTGATTTGTAATGCCCTCTGTTGGCAGCAAAAATAAGCTGGAGGTGTACCAGTTTAAAAATAAGATGGAAATGACTTGTATGAACATGAAAGTAAGACTAACTCCATTTTTTTTAAAAGTGGAGTTGGACCACTATTCAAATAAGGCCTTCATATATACTCCGCGTGTGAAAGGTGAATACCTAGGAGACCTTATTTTCGCTCCAAATTAGTTTTAAGGATAATTGTGACATTTACACGCAGCAAATGCACCTAAGTGATTCAAAACATCTTTTGAAGCTGACGGGCAAGCAACAACTGACTCGCAGCTAGCGGGGATAACTGTTTTCACTTTTCCCACAAAAAATTCTTGAAACCCTTCAGCCAAAAATTTCCCGCTTTTTTTCCGATGCCATTCTTACAATATAAACTTTTGGAGCAGAGGAAAGTCAACGCGCATTCATTGACGCGCAACTCTGAGTCGTATTGTTCACTGAAAACCAGCTCCCGAGGCAGTCCATGGTGTGTCGATTTCCCTATCCACTACTGTGGGAGGGTAGAATCCGAAGTCGATGTTTCCATAACAACTTCTTACCACCATTTTAAATAACTAGATGTATAAAATTCTATAGAACTCACCCTAATAAACAAATAACTTTTCAACGCCTCAGAATCTATAGTACCTCAATTTCCCTCACTCGTGCAGTTAAAAATGAGGTTTTTACTGGATATTTCAGCAAGAACCAGAAAATCACGAAATTTATCCATATGAAATTGAAATACATGAGTCGACAGTTTGTGGTCGACTGTATGTCGGGATTATTTTCTTACCAAGAATAATAATTAAAAGTTGGAAGACAGAGAGAAAATTGCTAAAAATTTCAAATTTCTTAATTTATCCAATGTATATCCCCTGTTATTTTCACTCAACAGACTCGTACCTTGTTGTCTTGGTTTTGTTTGGTTTGAAGCGCTACTGTCAACTTTTTGCTACACGAGGTTTAATTAGACCGGGATCTACAGTTTAAAGCTGATTCCGAACATCTTCAAACATCCATGCCAACAGGACCCCCCCCCCCAGGATCTGAACCGAATGCCAGACCCTGTTGTCTTACCCTACCAGGTTCTCACAAACGCGCCACTAATTAAACTTTAATTTCCTTCTGGATGCATCATACATTATGGAAAGTGTAATTCAGTTGTAATTGGTAAAATTTAAAATGGCCTAAAAGTACGTAGAATTACTTTATTCGGGTGTTCAAGTAAGCTTAAGCAGAAACTGAAATCTGGAAAGAAAACCTCTAGTGCACAGTGTTGTGTACAAATACCAGTCAGCATAACGCTACCTTCACAAATGTTATTCGTGTTATTTGAATAATCTCTTTAATTTCCCATGTGAATAACTGGGTTCTTTGTGATTAAGTTTTAAATAAGTCGTGTATCTCAATTTTTTTAATAATATCTACGATTACCATGAGAGGTCTAACTTACCTCAGTTCTGCATCAGTATGTGAAATGGGAAATTTTAGACGCACCGAACTGAATCCTGCGTGCAATTAGGTGATTTCAGCATCTCTTGAGGACCCGAAGTTAGATTTCGAGACAGTGTCTGCCAAATTTGACAAGTGAGATACCCTTGAGTAAGTTTCATGATAAAATTTTCTCTCTGAATTTGTGTGATATCCCCAAAGTTCTTCAATCTATATATATAAAACAGTTCCGTAACTGACTCATTCATTCATTCATTACTGACTGACTGACATACAACGCACAGACCAAACCGCTGGACCTAAAGGGCTGAAATTTTGCATGGCGATTCTTCTAATAGTGTAGGGGTGCACTAAGAAAGATTTTTCAAAAATTCTTCTTAGATTTTTTTAAATTAAATTTTTAAGCTATTTTTTAAACTTTTTTTACGTTTGCATTTAAAATAATACATTGAGGGTTATAAAATTTATATCACGAGAAAGATCATAAAAATTTCTTCAAAATAAATTTTTTTTCGAATTTTTACCTCCATTTCCTGATTTTTGGGGAATTTTTAAAGATTAATTTTTAGAATTTAATTTATTAAATGCTGATCACGTGATTTCTTTTTCTGGTACTTTCAATAAATTTATCGTCACGTGCGTAACAACTAAATAGACAAAAAAATATTTTTTTCTCTTTCTAATGCAGCAGACGATTGGATATTATCCAAAAAAAATGCATATCCCTTACGATTTTTTTATAAATATATATATATATAGATAGATATATATTTTTCATCAATTGTATACATTGAGCTAAATTGAGTAATCAAACCAGGCTTGTTTGAAAAATCAAGGGCTATGCAGGATACAGAAAGCTAAGTCCAATTCCAAGCCTAAATATTTTTATTCGTCAGTGAAAATTTGGGATGCGAGAAACAAAGCACAAACACGTTAGTGTAAAAGGGTTTATGTGCCAATCAAGGACTTAGCACTCTTTACTCAACAAAAGTAAAATCAGAAAAATTTACTTTAAAGGAAAAAATTAAAAATTAAACTTTAAAAAAATCTGACTTTATAAAAGCTGTTTTTTTATCAATCTCGTGTTTTCTCGAAACTATGATTTTGGACTTGGAACTGCAAACACAGAATTTAAAAAACATTAAAACTTATGTATACAAACATTTTTAGCTTTACAAATAACTGATACTTAAAGTATTTTAAAAAATCAATCTTGGGAAGGTTTTCTTCAGTTGTATTTAATACTAGCTGAAAACCCGGGCTTCGCTACGGAGTACATTCAAATTAAATACAACGGTCAATGTATGCAATTAATGTCAATATATATATATTTATAATAAATGCGACGATCAATGTATACAATTGGTGTAAAATATATATATATATATATATATATTTATAAAAAAATCGTGAGATATTTATTTTTTTTTTTGGATAATATCCAATCGTCTGCTGCATTAGAAAGAAAAAGAATATCATTTTTGTCTATTTAGTTGTTACGCACGTGACGATAAATTTATTTAAAGTACCAGAAAAAGAAACCACATGATCAACATTTAATAAATTAAACTCTAAAAATTAATCTTTAAAAATTCACCAAAAATCAGGAAATGGAGGTAAAAATTCGAAAAAAATTTCATTTTGAAGGAATTTTTATGATCTTTCTCGTGATATAAATTTTATAACACTCAATGTATTATTTTAAATGCAAACGTAAAAAAAGTTTAAAAAACAGCTTAAAAATTTAATTTAAGAAGATCTAAGAAGAATTTTTGAAAAATCTTTCTTAGTGCACCCCTACACTATAAGAAGAATCGCCATGCGAAATTTCAGCCCTTTAGGTCCAGAGGTTTGGTCTGTGCGTTGTATGTCAGTCAGTGAATGAATGAGTCAGTTACGGAACTGTTTTATATATATAGATTTCGATAGTAAATTTTTTCTATATCTCACGGAAACCATTTGACATATCCCTACCATCTAAAATTCCTCATCTTTACGCTGAAAAAATATTTCCACATGCATTAATTTGTTTTATTTGAAACTTCATAAAGTTCAATAATATTAGAACCAGAATAAAAAATCATGCGAGGTCACTTGTGTGAACGAAAGACTACTCTGATCTGAATAACTATCAGTAACTCTTGAAATTTATTCGAAGTTCTTGAGAACTACTCCTTTACTCAAATGGGTAAAAGGAGGTCAACGGAGATTTTTCCAGCATTATTTATAGATCATTTATCTTAAAAAGAGATGTATAATCTATCCTGTCCAAAAGAATTCAGTTTCATCATCATCTATCAATATTCAATTATCTTCTATTTTTAAAGGTGAATTATTCAATCTCGCAAAGATTTTTTTCATTGCCTCGGATGTTATTTTGGGAAAATAATTTAATATGGGAAAACAACTAAAAGAAAATTAATTATTATAAATATTTAAACTATTGAAGAATTTAGAAATGTTATTTATTCTAGCAATTAGAGAATGTTATCTATATATATAAAACAGTTCCGTAACTGACTCATTCATTCACTGACTGACTGACATACAACACACAGACCAAACCGCTGGACCTAAAGGGCTGAAATTTTGCATGGCGATTCTTCTAATAGTGTAGGGGTGCACTAAGAAAGATTTTTCAAAAATTCTTCTTAGATTTTTTTAAATTAAATTTTTAAGCTGTTTTTTAACCTTTTTTTACGTTTGCATTTAAAATAATACATTGAGGGTTATAAAATTTATATCACGAGAAAGATCATAAAAATTCCTTCAAAATGAAATCTTTTTCGAACCTTTACCTTCATTTTCTGATTTTTAGTGAATTTTTAAAGATTAATTTTTAGAATTTAATTTATTAAATGTTGATCACGTGATTTCTTTTTCTGGTACTTTAAATAAATTTATCGTCACGTGCATAACAACTAAATAGACAAAAATGATATTCTTTTTCTTTCTAATGCAGCAGATTATTGGATATTATCCAAAAAAAAATAAATATCCCTTACGATTTTTTTATAAATATATATATATTTATTTTACATCAATTGTATACATTGATCGTCGCATTTATTATAAATATATATATATATATATATATTGGCATTAATTGCATACATTGACCGTTGTATTTAATTTGAATGTACTCCGTAGCGAAGCGCGGGTTTTCAGCTAGTTATTCATAGAACTGCTTAAGGTATGCTACGCGAACTATTGACACTAACTTTTGACACTAACCAGTTAGTTTTGCTTTTTTAACTTTCCTATGGCCTTTTACATTCTTCACAAATAGCTTCCTCAGATCTCGATCCTGCGTAGAAACCTTTTCATCAATAATGAAACGTAAAAGAAAAACGCGTGCACAAGGCACATGGATTTGAGTGATATGACAAAACTTCAGCAAAGTTAAGATAACATGGCAGATAGAGCAGGAGAAAGAGCTAGAAATATAGGCTGGATTAAGATTGGATATTTTTCGGTTGTATGCCATCTCTGACGTGACATTGTAAGTCAAATGTCTCTTGAAAGTAGATAACATTGAAAAATAAGGCGTAAGCGGATAGGTAGGGGGTGTTTATTCACCCCATAACCACCGATATATTTATTCTAACCGCTTTCTAAAGAAAGAGTCAGAACCATCAAAAGGCCAAAATTAGAAGACAACGTCATAAAAGGTACCTACCTCCGTTGAAATGGTTTTGGTGCGAAATTTCGATTTTTTTTTATTGCTTTGTTTCAAAGGCCAATCTTTTTGGGATTCTAAAGCTGCTTTACTTTTATTCGTACGGTCATTGGAGGAGAATTTATGGCCAATTTAATAAACCGAAAGTGATATTAAAAGACCGGGAGTAGCATCTTTAAATGCATTTTCTAGAAAACTCATTTTTCAGTTACTTTAGTAAACGAGAAAGCTAATAATTTTAAAAGTTTTCAATAAATTTCAATGAAATTTTGCAATAGTGTTTTAGATATTACTAACTATATTTTGACCTAATAGCTAAGCTATATGTGTTAATTTAATCATTCTACAAGTACCTGCACTTGTAAAAGATTTTTTTAATCCGTGTTTTTTCACTTTTTTGGTATATTTCAGTGATTTCTGGAAATATGGTAAAACTTTTGCTTCAGGACACAGATACGTTTCACAGTAGTGTGTTATACAAAGGAAATTAAATATATTTAGTTGAATTGAGTGTAGTGTCTCTGGCGTAATAACTAAATTTTACTAAAAATTTATAAAAAGATATCCTTTATTTTAAAATGTTATGAAATTTTTACCAAAACTATATTCGTTTTCATGATTTTATATCACATTTGAACTAAAAATATATCTACCGTATTTTCCGGCGTATAACGCGCACCTAAAATTTTAAACTACATTTTTTAAATTTTTAGGTATATTCTCTATATAATGTGCACCCTTCTCTGTATAATTTTCTCTGTTAACATATTCTCTGAATAATTTTTTTTGACGAAGAAACCTGAAATGTACATGTGCGATGCTCTTATCTTTTGAAGTCATTCACTAGAAGGATTTTCCCCAGACTTTCGAACAATGGTATACTGAATTTACAAGTGATAAGGGGAACAATATGTGTGTGTGGGAAATGCTTGAGGGAGTAAATAATTCTGCAAACAGGGAGTAAGAACGCACTTCTAATCCAAGTGAATTCTCGGAATTAGGAGTCAGATGTTTTCTCTTTCAGAAACAGAATTCGATGATGTGCCTGAAGATATAGCGGAAGACGAATATGACGAACTATTTATGTTATCCAATAAAGTTTTTAAGTTCACAAGGTATGCCATTTCTTTTAAATAAACATCATTTAGGTACATGTAGAAATCTATTTTTTATGTTAATCTTTTCCTTATTTTTAAATCTATCATTTTTATATCCGACGTATAACACACACCCGTAAATTTTGATCTTATTTTTTTGTATTAAAAGTGCACGTTATGCGCCCGAAAAATACGGTATTAAATTAGTACTGTATATTTTTTTTAAAAAGTGCTTCGAATGTAGGCAAATACCGTAACTTATGCACTACCTAGCAAAGTTACCGCCTTATTGGCGAATCGGGTCTAGACACAGATTTTACTGTATGAAAAAACACACAGTATAATGAGATTCATGATCCGATTGTGTGTGCCAAGCCCTGTTGGCAAAGCCTGTTGTACGCAATATCCTGCAGGCCAGGAGGTTTTTCGGTGAAGTAGCACACTTTATCTATCTACACGAGTCTAGATTGAAACTTACTAAAGTGTTCCGATAGCCTACAAATGGGAATACTTACTTTTACATAAGAATGACTAAGCAGCAGAAGGCAACAAACATTCAGTCATATTTCAGTCATTTTGCCCTCAAACAAATTTAACATAAAACTATACGTAAATGAATTTTGATAGGACTTCGAAGTTTCTGAAAACGGATTCGAATCTTCCAACAAACTTGCGGTCAACAGCTAAATATTCCAGCAGAGAAATAGAATGCTGTAAACTACACAGTATTTCAGTGTGATTTAGAATGCAAAAAATTATTATCTTGGGGGGAAATTGTATCGATACCGATGCTAAAGAAGGTCAAAGTTTACCCTTTAGTATTCCCATTACCAATAGCAAGCTTTAACTTTTGAAAACATTCGATGGCCTTTATATTATTATAAAATAATTTTACTTGCAAACTAATAATATGTACCCAAAATGAATTTATATGCTAATAACTAAATTAAGAACAAAAGACTAACGAAAAGGTCTATGGGGAAAATCAGAGAGACATATTTCATACAAGGAAATTAGCATTTGTAGCAGTAGTTTTAAATATGGTACTATGTAAGTGATGTATAAAAATTTCTAAAGGACTAATGTGTGAAGAAGTACATTTTGTTTTCGAAAAATTTAACGAAAGACCACTTTTGAAAAAATTTTAACCCTTAGTTTCAGTGCCGCCAAAGAAAATCAGAGCTAACAATAATATGAAAACCCAATGTTCAAAAGTTTAACGTTTTATGGGTTGTAACAATTTAAATTCAGATTAAAAAGTGTTTAAATAATTTTTTTTAGAAAATTTGAAACATTTTCATATGAAATAATCTCAGTAAAAAGCCTATAAAATAAGCAAAAAACTAAACGCTGAACCATTGGCAAGTTAAAAACGAAGTTACTTATATAATCGATAGTGCCCGATTAAGCCTAATTCAGAATGAAGATCAGCCTGTGTGCCCCAACAGATGTGACAAGTTGCCCATAGCATTTGTCCTTAGTTCAATACAAACTTCTGTGCTAATAGTGTCATTAATTATTAATAAACTGCAGTTGTTGTAGAGACAGCTTGTTGCTATAAATCTAAAATAGCTGGGACCTTACCATGAAATTCATTCTGTTTAGTCAGAGAATTAGAGACGAGAATTTAATTCAATTCTTAACAACCATGTACCTCAGAACCAACATAACGCAACGACATCCAAATTCATAGTCAAATATTAAGAGTTTTGCAAACATACAGTGCATGCTTCACAGTATATCAGTGTGCTTGACAATATATCCTAGACAAAAAATGACGGAAACTGAAATAAGATTAGGGAACCTTAGCTTTAATTTGTATTAGAAAATTTTTACTTCGGGACTTATTATCAGATAATAGTTAAAACACATTAACAATGTATTAAAAGAAGGATTTAATCAAAACCTACTAGAATCAGAATCACGGTTTTTGTAAAAGGGGGAAATAATTTAATCTTTGTTGAAGAATTCGTGATATGAGTAGTGGTGATTTTGCAGCCAACTGTTCTATTCAGTGCCACTTTGGAGCAAAGTATAGAAATCCTACCCAAAGCCGGGTGCTGGCCTTTAGAAAATCTATCTTAAAAAGTTTCCTATACCGATGTCAAAAGGACAGAGAAAGGACCTGACACTGGGCTGTATCAAAATAAAAACTTAACAAGTGGGGCAGTCGCACATGAGTAAGATTATACTAGGCACTTTGATTAGCTTGAGGTCTAAATTACATTTCTAACTTAGTGGTGCTTCTCAGAAATCTGTATTGGGGAGTTGGTAAAAAAGCCTATTTAGGCAAATAGAGCACTTAGAGGAGCTTTGAGATTGAGGAATTTTTTCTCATCTACTTCATATTCATTTAATGTCAGATCAAGGCTTTGCGACTGGAGTTCGAGCGTCGTCTTTAGCTACGCAGATCTCGGATTCTAACTTCACTCGCATCTAACTTCACTTGAATCACTCGCTTTCTACTTCACGAGTCAAATAGCATCATTGTCGAGGGTCTCTCGATCAGATCTCTGGGAAATAGCTAGATCTCTTTTGGTATCTAACAAGCTTCCTCTCTCATCTTTTACTCACTATTTATTCTTTCTCTTAATTTTCTCTGTTCCTCCCACCTGGGAATCCCATTGGTGTCCTCATTCCATTTCTGACAGCACCCTCACGCATTCATTCGCTCGGGTTTTTAATTATAGACTTCTTCCTAACCATTCCTGATCAAGGGCGTATCCTATCTTTGTGACCCCACTTTCATCGTTCCCATGGATCTGGACCCTTTTATGAGTTGGCCCAGGGCTCGGGGCTCTTGCGTGGGGTACTTTTTTTAGGGTCATAACTTTAGGGTCTAAATCAAGTCTCTTGGTTAGAAAAGGCCCTCACGTATACTGAATTTCGAAAATTTGATTCAAGTTTATGATATAATTAGCTGTAATGTCTGGTGGTTTGAAACCCACTAATTCTTGTGGGGAAACAATTTGACAAATGTTTTTAAAATTGCCAAGATAGTGTAAAATAAGTAAAATTGAGGAACTACATGGAAATTTTGTTAGCAGTGTAATCGCAGACGACATCATCTGATCTCAGTTCTTTCCCTTCTCTCAAATTTGTTCTCGTATCAAAGATTTCTACTGGATGTCTTATTAAAAGCTATTCTTGGCTCTTTCTAGGATAATCTATAAGTTTATAAATACATGTGATGTTCATTTTCAGTCAGTCTGTCTTTCTGTGTTGTAGCTTGTATATGTTAGACATACTGTAAAAAAATGTCTATTTTCCCGGTATTCTAATAGATTTAATGCATTTTTCACAATATATACGTTCTTGTTAAAAGCATTTAAAATCTAACCTCATAGGGATTTTATCGCAAGTATTTTAATTCGCTAGGTATTGAAATTTAAAACATAGAAGCACTAAATACACGCCCTTGCAACAAAACAAAACTGCATATCAATTATGAAAAATTAATTTCTATTCACTGAAAATAAAGTACATTTTAAACATTAATTTTACGTAGCACGTGCGAAATATCAATTTCCATTTATCATCAATATGCAACTAGTAAGTAAAATTAATTGAAATTCCCAGGATTTTATTTTCGCATATTAATACAGTACATTTTAATTTTTTCCGTCGAAAAGAATATTATGATTAAAACATAATCAACACACGGCTTTAAAATTAAATTCAAAAACTGCGTTTCTGAGTTTTAATTAGAAAAAATCCATTCCGTTATTAATTTTTGTTCCTCTGTTCTTAATTCCCTGAAATTGCTTTCTATGAAAGATATTCAGTAATTAACCTATTTGTTAATTATTTTATGGAGTAATTTGCTTCCGTGTGAAGATATTACAAAACTAATTATGTCTATAAGTTTCATTAATTAATCACGCGAATCAAACAGCAAAAAATTTTACAATTATTTCATATTCTGTTAAATCACCTGATCAAATTACTGACCAGATAAATCATTTATAAATTTGTCAAATACCAAGTTTAATGCTTCTAATAAATTCATATCTGAATAATCTACCTTTCCCTAAAAGTCAATCAAATTTATTTCAATCATTTCGAAATGAAATATTTAGCTTTTTTCAATTTTCCAGATTATAGAAAAGAAAATATTATATTAATTGTTTCAAACAATGTTTTGAAAGCTGAATTCTGCAGACCAATGTAATGTATATATATAAAAATGTATGTAGGTTAAAGCATAACTCTGGAACACCTGGAGCAATTTCGACCAGACTTGCTACACATATGACATACAATCTGGAAAAAAATATTGCTGGGGTAAGGCACCCCTAGGGGGAAGGGGGTCGCTGAGATGATTAGTGACACTCTCGCTGCCGTTTAAGTGCAAGTTCCGCCCCCATCGGCAGGGGGAGAAGTGAGAAGGGTGGGAAATGTCCAAAATGACCGATACAAACCGAGACGTGCCAAATACCCGAGCAATACCGAGCAAACAACTACTGAAAATGCATCTTTGAAAACACATCTTTGTTATTGAAAATATATCTTTGTGCAGCGAAAGAAGAAAAAAATTGTATAATTGTTGGACAAGAGTGTTTTTTTAATTATTATTACGAAAATTATTTGCGAAATCAAAAAGAAAATTAACCTCATTTTTTTATATATCCTATATTATTTTCTTAAGCAAAACAAATCTTTAATTCGTCTGCAATATTCTATCTCTAAATTTGCTTTGTACTGTGACATTTTACAGGTCAGAGAGACGGAGAGTCGGAGAGTCGGAGGCTGATTTTGATGTTGGATCTGATCCAGATCCTAGGCCGATCCCGATTCTGTTTCTGAGGTTGAGACCTCTGAAGTGTGAAGACCTCTTTCTCGCTGAGAAGGGTCGTTTAAAGATCAAAGCTTGGTCTTCTATAGTTTTGAAGGAGCTAGCTTCTTTAGTGATAATGTGTGGGACAAGCCGTCCACTACTCTGTGATAAATAGATCGATTACGCTTGGAGTTCGAGTTTGCCTCAATCCAGCCGGTTCCGAAAAGCGGAATCCGTTTCCTACAACAGTGTTATTAATGCGATTACAGCCTAATTCCCTGAAGGCCTGATCAACGATCTGCAGTGACAGTGCATCCAGCCAGCAGACTGGACTATCCTCAACGTGCGTTCACAGACGTCAACGGACATTACTTGTGTATAATTGTTGTTCCAGAACACGACCAAATCGTGAAATATTTTAATCCAGAATATTCCAAATAAATTGTTATTAAAGTAACGACGTTCTAATTAATTAGCTGTTTGATCAATATACATAACCGGTGTGACGCTACCTAGCGTTTCGGCTTTGACACCAAGCACTGCTGCATCCCTCACACGATAGAGCCTCGTGAACCTGGTCTTGCATTTTCTAGTCCAGGGGGCTTAGCAACAACAGTGTAGTTTACTGAATACCAATGCTTTTAACCAACCAATATTCCACCAATAGTTTTAGTGTTTTAATGATGTTTCTAAATAAATTAATGTATCTGCCAAAGCTTGTATGAATTCAACGCTTTTATGTTTTTACTGCGTAGTTTCAGTGTAGTTTTACAGTGTTTCTTTCTCGCATGGTGGACTCCAAATCAGCGACTTTCTGGTGGATCCCGTTACATGGGGGTTTGTTCAGGCCAACCTAGTCAACGCTTTTATATACCCTTGTTTTGGTATCAATTTTTGTTTTGGCAGAAAATTATACGAAAACTATGTTAGGGAAATTTAAAATGAATTAACCTCATTTTTCTATATCATTGGTTTTGGGGAAAATGCCACAACTTTTTATCAATAGTTAATTGCAATGAAAACATGTGATAGAACTTCACATTTCATATGTAAAAACTATGAAACGAGTAAAAACTATTCTTAAAAAATAAAAAACTATGTTTTTTTTCCTTTTATTGCATGTTTAAAGACATATAAAATTCTATAAAACGCAGATACGAAAATGAACTTCAAATATTTTGAAAAAAATCCTTTCCGAAAGTATACAATGTGAGGTATAAATATTTGTATGATAAATATTTATGACAAAATATTTATCCCTCAGAGTATAAAAATATTATTTATTTATAAATATTAAATATTTATTCCTTAAAATATAAATATGTATTACACAAATAATTTTATTTATAGGCCATAACTAAATGCCTATATTTCAGCCAATACAGATACTTTTACATGGACTACAGTCAACCTAATGATTACGGGTACAGCTTCTAAAAATACGATATGAAGTATTGCAATCAGGAGACGCAGTAAAACAGTAGCGACCTGTCTAGACGTGAAGATCAATCCTGTTTACATGTTATCTTTGACTCACCTGAAAATATACGTTGGGCGCAGAAGGATTGGTAGGCTAGACTTACTCCCATTTGCTTATGAAATCGTCAAGAGACATAGTTCTGTATATACAGATATATTGTTGAAAACACCTCGAGTTTATTCAGCAGTTTTTAAAAGCACTTCAAAAAAGGGTTTGATTTATTCATTTATGCAGTCTTTGAGTTTTCCTGAGGACAGGAATTGAGGACAAATTCGGAAGATATAAGAAAAATAATAAACTTCCGGGAGAATTTAATATTTAAATGAACGATTTGGAATGAGATATAAATATTAATTTTTTTAATTAAGCCCTAAGTTCAAATATAATTATAAGGATCCAAATTTACATAAATTATTGGAATTTATGTAATGTAATTTATGTAATGTAATTCATGTAATGTAATGTATTGTATTTTTTACATAAATTATTTGTTTAAATTTTGTAAATTTAAACAAGTTTAGCAAATTTACATCCTGCAAACTTTTTTCTTTCAGAATTTCCTGCACGTGTACGGCCATCTTTATGCAATGTTCTGTTATTCTTACAAGATCGGAATCCTGTTTTGTTATATTCAAAAATCAAAATATAAGTAATTTTTTACTAATATCATGACGAGTTTAACATCTTAAAATCTAAATCAATTTCTGGTTTTTAAAATATCTCTTATGTAAGACAGGAACTAAGCAAAATATTTCATCAATTTATAATAGATGTAGAAAAGAGAAAAAAAGGATGCCAGGATATTAGCAGACTACCATTAGATTAACTAAATGATACTCGAGAGAATGTGCCACCAACAGAAACTTTACGTCCAAAAAAATCAGATATTATGTGTAAACAAATCCACTTGATATAAGTTTTTAAAGGAGGTTGTGCTATATGAGACAAAATAATATTTTAAATTTTAAAAAAAAATTGTAGTCCAAATTTCTCAGACACTAGCCGCTGCGCGACCAGCATGGTCGCTTTTAGTTTTATATTTTCTTTTGCAAAACAACTCAACTGAAAGTAACATATGTAAGAAATGTTACCATTACCTGTCTTCATAAATATAAGTTGTTAAGGGGTAGTGGGACCTCAGCTAAAAAATTTATATTCATTGCTAAATTCACTATCACTATAAGACTGATTCTAAAAAATCGTGATTAAGAAATGTGAATTTCCATTACTTCAGAACAGAGTTAAAGATAAGACTAAGAAACCCAACACCAATACTTTTAATAATTACTTCCCTCTCGATATGTACTATTTTTCAAATTTAAGATATCTACACTTTATCATTACATCGAATGAGAAATTGTTGGGGAAAATTTTCTTCACTTAAAAAATGGAGTAAAAATTTAGCAAGTACTAAAATATAGTGTCGATTACATCACTCTTTGTATGTACTATTGTTCCCAATTCATATACACTTAATCATATCAAATAATAAAATGTTGGGAAAATTTCATCACTTATAAAATGGAGTAAAAATTCAGAAAGTACTAAAATATAGTGTGGGTTACATCACTCTCTGTATGTACTATTTTCAAAATTCAGATACCTCCACTTAATCATATCAAATAACAAATTGTTGGGAAAAAATCTTCACTTATAATTGCGGACGGCCGTTAATGTTTACAACCGGTAGTTGCAGCCGTTGCCATTCGGATTCTAGAAATATCGTCGATTTTTGTGCCGCATACCTACGTGTTTTATATATATAGATGCCCCTGCTGTTTTTGTGGTTGTAGCTTTTGCCCCTGGCCGGAATTTATTCCAGAACAGTTCCATATAGGCTAGTGGGCTGTGGGTTCGGTTTATAATGGCACCGCAAGGGTCAGAGTTCGATTTAGCCAGGTGCAATTGCAATTTTGACCGAGAAACTCCAGGGGCGGCATCTTGGGGGATCCTACTCTCTCCCACCCTCTCTGGCCTCATACGTCTTTCCGATCTACGGATTTAACGTTCCCATATCCGGCCTAAACACGGAAGTAATTAACGGAGCTGTCGGGATTCGATCCGAGCACCCTCAACATCGAAGGCTGACGCGCTACTGCTACGCCACCTCGAGGCTTAAAATATATTTTGCATTATAGATAAAAATCTGTGGGAAAAGATACAACACAATTAAACACTCCAAGGTAGTGCCGTTCAAATTTTTAAAATTTTCATATTTTCTGGAAATAATTTAGACATATAAACAATTTTAGCCAAAAGTTGTGTATTATGATTATAAGAAAAGTCAATTCCCTCGCAAATTATTTATGATAAAACAATTTATGGACATAAAACTTTATTTTCTTGTTTTACAAAATATCTACTCTCAATTTTATAAGCTTCTTTTCTATAAGAAAAAACAATTAATCTTCTGCAAAGTAATCGGATAAAATGTTCTCCTAAGGAAAATAGATTTTTTTTCTTGTGTATATTAGTTTAACTTCCAACTGAGTTCCACTAAATACTTCTTGCAATGTAAAGAGAAGCCTGTAATGTCGTTTGACAACATTTTGGTGAGTTTTCACTGAAGTGCAAATCTGCATTAGAGAATGGGTTTCTTTTTTATGAATCAATATCTATATTGAACTCCAGTGTGTGTGTGTATATATATATATTATCCTTAGTATTCTCCGGGAATCTCAACTCAAATTTAAAGAAAGAAAACCACTAATGCTTTCAGAATTACAATTTTAAACGAGTTTATATCTCTATCAGAACATATGTATTCTTTTAAATTCTGTTTCCCTCATAAATATTCATCAGTGTGTTAGGAGATGCACAGTTAAAAATAGCTCATTTTTACTCGAGCAAAAGATCTATAAATTATTCATATGAAGGCGGTGTCTCAATCTTTTGCAGTAGCAGCAAAAGCTCTCAGCTTTTTTACTTCGATGTTACTGCTCGATGTCATTAATTAAAAAAACAAAATTTTAATGCACATTAATTAAGGATCGGTGCTTTAAGTTTAAAAAAAAGGTTTGTAAAGATTAACAACATAAAATTAATCTGGGTATTATACATGGAAATATGTATATTCAAAACAAGATTATGGCCAGAGCAATTGTAATAGAATGCAGGAGAGGAGGCCAAAATAAACAATGTTAAGAGCCATTTGGGAATGTCTACATACTTAGAAAAGCAAAAACAGAAAAACATTATATTTAATATAAAGAAGTTTTAAGCGTTGTATTCTCAAATATTTTTTACTAACATATCATACTTCTGTTGTTAGAATGACTAATATTTTTAAATTCTTAAATAGTTTTAGTATCTTTAATAATTGTTTTTCTTTTAATTGTTTTGGCAAATTATTCAAATCTGCCGTATTTTTAATTGTTGCAGTTCGTAGCAATTCAGTTCCATGTTGATTTGCCAACATTGAGCGTTGTTTATTTTTTTTATAAACCTAAATAACAACGCTATATTTGATATGAAGGAAGGTTTAAGCGTTGTATTCTCTAATATTTTTTACAAACATATCATTCTTCAGTTATTAGAATGACTAATATTTTTTAATTCTTAAATAGCTTGAGTATCTTTAATAATTGTTTTTAATTGTTTTGACAATTATTTCAAATGTAGCATATTTTGAATTATTGCAGTTCGTAGCAATTCAGTTAAATGTTGATTTGCCAGCATTGAGCGTTGTTTACTTTTTATCAACCTAAATAACAACATATTTGATATGAAAGAAGTTTTAATTGTTGTTATCTCTAATGTTTTTACTAACATATAATTCTTCAGTTGTTAGAATGACGAATTTTTTTAAATTCTTAAATAGTTTTAGTATCTTTAATAATTGTTTTTCTTTTAATTGTTTTGGCAAATTATTCAAATCTGGCGTATTTTGAATTGTTGCAGTTAATAGCAATTCAGTTAAAATGTTGATCTGTCAACGTTGAGCGTTGTTTGTTTTTTTATCAACCTAAATAACAACGCTATATTTGATATAAAAGAAGTTTTAAGTGTTGTTTTCTCTAACGTTTTTACTAACATATCATTCTTCAGCTGTTAGAATGACTAATATTTTTAAATTCTTATGTAGTTTTAGTATCTTTAATTATTGTTTTTAATTGTTTTGACAAACTATTCAAATCTGGCATGTTTTGAGTTTTGCAGTCCGTAGCCATTCAGTTAAAGTCTGATTTGCGAACATTAATCGTTGTTTATTTTTTATTAACCTAAATGTAGAGTACAAGGATTCACATCTATAAGTTGTACCAAAAATGGATGTTATTCTATCAGCCACTAATTTTAATTTTGGGTATTTTGATTCTGGCACAAGTTTTCGAAATTCTAGCGGTGAGCCGCAAAGAAAGTGAAAAAGAATCGCATGCATCGCGAGCCACAGTCTGGCCACCCTGGGGTCTGGCCACCCTGGGATTCTCTTGAAAACGCTTTTTGCTATTCTGTTATTCTATTCATTCCTTTTTTGAGAAATTCCAATTATTTTTTAAAAATAGGAACATCCAGGTTTTTTATAAAATCACATTATGGCATTTTATTAAAACGCATTTATGGCAAAAACCTATGGATTTCCTTCAACTATTCAACTACACCATTTTTGGTAAGTGAATTCTAAGCTTGTTATTGAAAATTAATTCCCATTGCATCTCAGTTGTATTATTTATAAATTCCATTAAAAAAATAAATCTTATATAACTAATTTGAAAGTTTTGTGTATTGTTCTTTTTATTTTTCTCTATTCTTAAATATTCTTAATGATCTACACACCCTATTAATGGATTTTTTCCTTTGATTGTATGAACATACTCTAGATTCTAGAGTATGTTCCTACCTTCAAAAGAAAAAATATTTTGGATACGTCATGTGAAATTTGGATGGTGGTATTTCCTAGGTGATATGAAAGACCATGAAGGATACTTTCAACAAGACGGTGCCACTGCACACAAGGCCCTGATTTCGATGGAGATCGAGCAAACAATTTTCGAGATAGGGTGAGTTTTAAAAGACTGTAGCCTCCGATATAACTAGGCCTGACATCACCAGATGTCTTCTTGTGTGGTTCTTGTTAGAGTTTTCAAAACAGTGTGTTTATGCAAGTAAACCCTACTCAATTGAGGAGTTGCGAAATAGCATTCGATTGGAAAATATCGCCATTTTGAAGGAGATAATTGAACATGTTTCTGTCAATATGTGTCGTCGTGTTCGTTTATGTAATAAGGAGTATGGTCTACACTTTTGAGTATTTATTGTGATATCTATGTAAAAAGCCTAAAATGAACTATGTCCACCTTAAATTAAAAATATGTGGCTATATTTGTTAAAAAGGTATTTTTAATTTTGTGGGTAAAGGGAATTTTGGATCACCCTGTATAACCGACCGGGAATAACAATTAAATTAAGGGGAAAATAAATTAATTCCAAGATTAATTCGCTCTAGAAACAAATTCCAAGAACAATTAATCTTAGAATTTGTTTTCTTTGATATGATTCTATTGTCATAGTTTTTTTTCAATAATAAAAAAATCTTTAGATAATTGAAGATTTTCAGT
>OU015502.1:99900700-99965700 GCA_907164885.2 Dolomedes plantarius
ATAGTTAAACCTTGTTTGTTTGACCCAAGGTAGCCTTTGAGTTTGACACCCCTGCTGTAGACAGTATCTGTTAATGCGCCCCACAAAGAATAGTCACAAGAACTCAGGTCCGGTGAATATGGAGGCCAGTCCATGTCTACGCCATTAAAATTTCGCTGACAGCGCCCTCTGTTAACAGCTTTCGTAACTATTTTGAAAATTAGTGTATAAAATTCTTACATCTTTCACGATAAACATACCGTTTGTTGCATTCTTCTACAGATCTTTGTTTTCGAAATTTTTGGTTTTGTAATCAGGGACTTCTTTGCTGGACACGCTGAACATATAAACTTATACAGGATCCCTGAAAGAGCCAACAGTAGCTTTTAATAAGACATCCAATAGAAATTGTTGATACGAGAATAAATCAGAGAGAATGGAAATAATTGAGAACGTTTGCAATCCCCAGGTATGTCCGAAAACATCAATGAAAGAAGTATCCGATGAATGGAACGTGTTCCAGGGATTACCAGCATTATTCGTATTACTCGTCATTACTTGATTAACTGATTTAGTTATTGGGGACTAGCCGGGCTTAGCCCTGCTAGGCTCGGGCTTTGCCTAGCTACGCTCAAGCCATCCGTGTAACATATTTATGTACTTCGGGCCCCACAAAAGAAAAAAAAAGCCTACAAATGTATTAAATTCAAGTGAATTAATTCCTTTCAATTTTCATTCCCGTCGCTGTCGACAGATGGCAGCACCACTGCTCCAGATGATTTGGTTTCTCAGCACTGAGTGATTTTAGAATGAAAATATCTCTAAAACTATTGAATTAACAGAATAAGTGTACGCAGAAAAAATTATCAGTTTTCGAAGCTCTTTCCAAATATGTCACATTTATGTACTTTTATGAGAAAAAAAAATACACCGATTTTCCTGTATATTTGTCGGCCATTTTTTTTCGAGGAGTGGCCCGCCCGGATGAGTTACGGTCACGTGATCTCTCGACATCCACTTGTCCCTTTATTAGTATAGATTAGGGCACCGAAGTCATCTGTTTAAATAAAACGCCGTACAAGTCACTTGATAAATGTTTTAATTGGTATACATAGGAGACAAAAAGTGACTAGCAGTTTTACCAATTGGGATAACAAAGGGTATGATATACTGACCAGATAGCCAGTGATGTGGGAACTAATCGATAGCTAAACATTGAATTAAGTCCTAGAAACCTGGAAGAAATTTAGCTGGATATACTGCGATTCATTTTTGCCTCAATATCCTTGAAGTTAACTTATACAAATACATTGATTAAAGTTTATATGTAGATAGGCCGGTATGCATGTACGTTTAAGGCTGCTGTGTACTAACTCTATTGGATACGCTCACCTCAATATTAACCTATAGAGAAAATTTGTCTAAAGATTGCCGACTTGGATTGAAAGATTTTTTAATTGTACTCCGTAATAGAGAAAGAAATTTTACACCTTAGGGAAACTTTCGTTTCTTTTTAATATGCAAATAATATTTTTTTAATTTAATTTATTCCAGGGGGTAATCTGGTATACTGTGTTTTAACCTTTAGCTTACGGGGCCCATTTTTCCGATTCACCTGTATATAGGAGTATAGAAATTCATACTCCTTTTTAAGGACTATTGAGGGGGTTATATATACATATATATATATATATATATATATATATATATATATATGCATATATATATATGCATATGTATATATATATATATATATATATATATATATATATACACACATCTATATATATATATATATATATATATATATATATATATATATATATATATATATATATACACACATCTATATATATATATATATATATATATATATATATATATATATATATTCATTTTTGGGCCCGTAGTCTTGGGATACATGCTATCCCACCCCGTAAGGAAGAGGTTAAACGCTCCTAAATTCATTTTGCCAGACGATGGCCGAATGGCTAGGGCGCTGAACTTCGGTACCAGAGTCAGTGGGTTAGAATCCCACGTTAGGCATGGACTTATAGGCGTTCGGAATCGGCTTTAAGCTCTAGGTACCGGTCTAATTAGCCCTCGTGTGGCAAAAATTGACCATAGCGCTCCAAACCAAACCTAAATTCATTTGGTGGACGAAATTCTCATTTTAAAAAATCCTGTTGCAAGGTGTAGAAAAGTTCAAGCTATCTGAAAGTACCATTTTATTGGATTATCAGTATTTATGTAGCTATGAATAGTAGACACATTTTATCCACAGTTTAACATTGAGGTGAGCGAATCCAATAGGGTTAGTACACAGCAGCCTTAAATACTCAAAAGCAGCTATCGCATCGCATTACACATACTCCCTTTCACTTTGGCGTTGAAAACGTAAATATTGAAGTAAATGACAAGTGGATACAAATGAAACAAATTGTGAAATTAGAAATTACTCGGTTACTCAGGTTTCTTCTTTTAGGTCACTCAATATGACAAAAACAAAATAAATCTGCAATTTAACTATTATCAAATTTTTTTAACTCCTCTACACATATCATAATTTTGTTACTTGGCATATATATATATATATATATATATATATATATATATATATATATATATATATATATATATATATATATATATATATATATATATATATATATATAGTTAGTTTAAAAACAGATAAGTTACTTTTTCCAGTGTACAAATGACTAACATCATTACTACGAGTTTTAGTCTAGATGTACAATAGAGTATTAAAAACATTCCTTCATTGTTGAACTGCAAACTTTTTACTGATAAAATGCAGCAGAAGTATCTTCCTTTTTAGTTTTCTAACTGTTTTTTTTTCCTTCCATGCTCTGTGATCCATCAACTTGATATTTCAACGTTAAAGAAAGCACCATCACTTTATTTCAACTTTCCTGACAAAAACTTTTCTAAAATATGCATGCAAGACATGCTACTTACAAGTTTAGATTTTTTGACTCCTTTTGAATACCGTTAGATAAAACTGAATTATACTTCTTCGTAAAAGGACTCTGTAGAATTTTCAAAAAAAACTCTAGATGATATTCATTAAAATTTAAGAATTCAAGGCGCAGTTTTTTGCCTAGTAATATCCTTTTCAAATTACCTCAGAGTTCCGTCCGCGTTGAAATGATTGTATTTTGTTAGTTTGTCTTTTCTTTTTGAGCATTTTATTTTAATGTCTTACTGATATTTTTTTCACCGTTACAGCTATTAAGTAAGTATTTCGACTGTACTGCCTGAAGCTATTCTCTTAATGTTCACCGAGAGAAGGAAATGATATAAATTGCTTCAGAAAATTTGAAACTTTTTTACGGGAAATAAAGCAATGAAAGTTGTGCATAGTTCAGTGACTTCTACCTTAAAATTAAAAATGAAAACAATAAATAAAATTTCATTTTGTAGTCATTGTATTGCGTAAGGATCAGTTGAGATAAACAAACAATTCATATTACCGTTGGATTAAACATACATACTACAGTTGGATTTAAACCCACAAATATATACATATATATGCATTTATACATTACACAGAGGCTGTTCACACATTTTTTAGACGATGTATATTGTATTCACAAAACTAAATTACATAAAATTCTTGTGTTTTAAATGTTCTATTTGACATCCCTTATTCTGAACTATCTTTCGACACCGCAATTTCCAGGATAATAATGCCTTTTGAAGTGTCAGAAGAGATATTCTATCCCATTCCTCCTGAGCAGCTTTCCAGAGTCCTGTAAGGGTTTTGGGACGACTTTTGGATAATGCAGATTTTAAAAGTCCGAAAGCACAAAAACCCATATGTGATACATCGGTAGATTTAGTAGGGATATCAGTGAAGGGTATGGCCTTGATACCAGTTTTTTGTTCCATTTCTTTTAGGAAATTTACAGGGGATTTTGATGTGTGACTGCTAGCTTTGTCCTGATGGAGTCTCACAGATTGATGGCACTGTGGGTAAAGCGATGGTATTTCATTCAGAAAAATTGGCTATAAAATATGTTCCTGATAGTATTTGGAGTTAATCTTGCCATTTTTTTCCACTCTCTTTATTTTTAACTTGCCAATATAAGAAAAACCAGCAACAATCATGAATCCCATAGAAAAACTTTCTCTCGATTCTTTGCACCATGTACTTAAATTTTTTTCTCCCCTTTTATGATAATAAATGGCTCTTTTTATGTTGCAATCATTTAAATACACCCATGATTCATCTATTGTGACAATTGTTTTCCATTTTTCTTTGGATAAGTGTTTCTCATATAGAATTCTGCAGCGTGTCCTGCGTTCAGCGATATGATTTGGAAAAAGACGATGCACATTGCGTTTTTTCGCTTTCTTAAGATTTAAATCAGATTTATCATTTAAATCTTAAGAAAGCGAAAAAATCAATCAGATTAATCAACGTTTATCATTTTGTTTACAATGGACAATGAGCGCGTATCAGTGGTGTTTATGAATGTGCACTTATTCCTTAAAAAACAAGTCTACGCACCGGTATATTTTATATATATAGTGTATGTATTATTCTACTGTCAGGTAGCAGTAATAAAGCTAAGGGCATTGGGCTTTTGGGAGGAACAGCGTAAAATGCTGCAATCAAACCCTGCAGACCTTGCGAAAAGGGCAAATTTTTTGAGCGCGTTTAAATTGTAGTATCTGTTAGGCCATCCGCACACGGGTCGTCTCGTACTCGGCTCGAACTCGAAGCGATTTTTCCCACCACTCAACTTCTTACGTAATTGAATGGGACTCCCCTAACGGGGCGATTGGCAATGGGCTCGAAGTCGAAGCGGTCTCGGTTCGTACTCCTCTCGTTTCACTCGAACTGTTTGTAAAGGGAAAAATCGAGCGTGAAGCGCGGAATTTTCGATTATCAAGGGAAGTGTTCAACATTAAATTTGTAGGAGAAGAGGAAAAACACCCGGAGCTCTATGACCACACTCTCCGTGAATATTCTAGAAAAGATTGTACAGAAAAAACGTGAAATGAAGTTGCACGAGAAGTCAACTTGACAGGTAATGTATTTAATTACAAACTTTATTAATGTTACATAGTTTAGTTTAAAAAAATGTATTACATTATAGTATTTCTTTATTAATTACTAAAACTTATTACAATCATTCATTAAAAAATCTTATTACAATTTCACGAAATCTATTCTGATCAAATACATAAAAAATAATAATAATCGAATACAAAACACAGAGAGAAATTCAATATATTTCATTTTTCAAATCAGTAAACATAAAAAATTATGTTTTTAGTTTTGATGAAAAAATGTCAAAGCCTGGACTTTGTCGTGGTGATTGCTACCTGAGTCCCACCGTCTCACCTACACAAACACAAGAGCTTAGCACAAACTTTTGTATCTTAAAAAGTATATGCATTTATAACTCCGATTGAAAACGAAATTTCAAATAATTTTATAAATAACAAAAAAAAAATTGTATTTTTATAACATTAAAATATACCGAACTGAAATATTTTTGACATTCATTACATTCTATAGAATGCTAAAAATTTTGCATCACTTTCTTGTAATTATTGTGGCGCAACAAACAGCCGATGGTGAAAATTTCGTTCCAAGTACGGATGTACTTGTACTCTCCTCCGAAACCTTCTCCTTTTTATCTTACGGTACCAATATAACATAAGAATGTCCTCCTCATCACTGAAGCTGCTCATTTTAAACAAATAAAAACAAGAAGTTTCGTACTTTGCACGTTGAAGACATTCAACCTACTGAGAAAAATATGAATTCGTCATCCCACTTCGAATTCGAGACGAAACCACTTCGAATGCGATTCGACCCGTGTGCGGGTAGACTTCGCATAGTTCATCCAAGACGCACATCTCGCTTCGAGTTCGAGCCGAGTACGAGACGACCCATGTGGGGATGGCCTTACTGCAACCCCCAGGCTAATAAATGTTTTTTGAGCTTTGGTATCGAAAGTCATGATAGCATACAGAGTGCACGGAAAAACATCCTTTGCGAAACAGAATAGTGGATGAAAGGGAGAGCTAAGTGAAAGAGACGGATGAGGTATTGAAGCCGATTGTGACATGAAGAAAGAAAACGACTGCAACTAAAATGACCGAAGAGCTCAATCTGCATCTGCATGTTCCGATATCAACCATCAGAGGTAGAAGGGAACTTCGCAAACAAAGCATTTACGGAAATATATCTATTCCCAAACCACTCGTAATAGACGCCAAAACAAAATATCGTCCCAAATGTTGCCACGAGCGCAAATCCTGGTTGAGAATTATGTCGAAAAACGGCATTTGGTCTGACGATTCCTTGTTCGCATTGTTCCTCACAACAGGACGTGCGTATTTCTGGAGAACACCTACACAAGCGTAAGATTCTGACTGTCTCATCTCAACTGTCAATCATGGAGATAGATCTATCAGGGTTTGGGATGACATCTTAGGGTTTTCTTCAGGCCCGATTGTAACCCTAAATGGGAGATGAATGGGAAGGACTATGTAGAAATTTTAGCTCACTAGTCCATCCTATGGTGCAAACATTGTTTCTTGCAGGCGATGCGTTCTCCAGGATGATAATCCCCCTATACATACAGCTAAATCTATTAAGTATTGGTTTGAAGAGCATGAAAAAGAAGTCAAATATCTTATCTTGCCCTGTACAATCCCCCCCCCCCGACTATATATCATCCAACCACTGTGATCTGTATAAGCGGATAGATAAAGGTATCGATATCCACCACAGAATCTCTACAGAAACTTTCATGATTTTTCCCTGAAGAATGGTATAATATATTCTTAACCACTATTCATGACTTGTATAATCCCATTCCAAGGTGAATCAGGTTGTATTGCATGACAAAGGTGATTCTTCGCCGTATTAATAAAGGTCTTCATGATGTTTCTTAGTGTTTCCATTATTTTGATAACCACCTGTATATATGTGTGTGTGTGAAACTTATGAAGAAACTTCATGGTGAATATAAGTGTTAATGGTCAATATAAGTGTTGTTCAGAAACTTTGAAAGCTGGGAAACAACATTTCAAATATGTACTTTTATAAATATGTATGTTCAATTCATTAATAAATTAGAGTGCAGACATGCCTCAAATCTACGTAACAGGTGAACATACCAGCTTTTCTTTTCAGCACTGTCAATCTTTTCAGCACTTATCTTTTCAAGTTTATCTTTTCAGCACTGTCATCATAGATTGAGTTTTTTGTCTTCATCACAAGTCAGTGTGTATTATTACAAACATTTAATCAGTATTTTAACGATACAGTGTTTCCATCACGTCTTTCAATCAGAAAATTGTGGCTACTTTATAAATCGTTCAAACCGGCAGTATAGTCTTCACACTATACTGCCGACAACACAAAAGTGGCAACGATCTCCATCGATCTGACAATTCCGAGCGTTTTGCTATTAATCTTTCCCTCTCTGGTATTTTTGCGCCAAACGTCTTCGACCAAACATGAAGTTTAAGTGTAATGTTTCTGTTTCTAATTTTAATTACTTGACTGAACAATTTTTATTCTCCTAAATACTTATTTTATAAATCATTCGTATCAAAAACAGAAGAGTTCATGTTTTCGTAAACTAATTTAATACAAACTAAAATAGCCTAGTTCTCTTGTGACTGTTGAGAGCAGAGTGTAATGAAATTATAGTCACAAAAAGCATGTTTTGAGGCAAAAACTTGGCTTGCCTACAATATACATACCCCTCTTGCCGTCCCATTCTGGTTGTGTCTGCCAAGAAATATAAATTTTAGAATGGCATCGTAAATAACAGTTTGATTTTTTTTTTGGAGGGGGGGGGGGTAATATTCCTGGGGGTTGACGACATTACACTCCAATCCGATGTACATATGAATGCAAGGAAACAGAAACACACAAATCACAGAAGAATTTTATTAAGAAACGATGACACCGGCGATGGACGATGGGTTGCAGGTCCCCTTTCCTTTTGCAGGTGGAAGACTGACCGGTTCCCCAGAATACAACCAAGTCATGCGGGAATCGAACCCGCGCCCCCGGCGTGGCAGGCTGATGCCTTAAGCACTTAGCACTGGGTGACAATAACAGTTCCTAATGCCTATCACTGACTCGTCTAACATATAGCTTTTCCATGACAAAAAGCAAAACGGGAATTATAATTTTTTTTTAAGCGGAAGCACTTGTCTTCAAACACTCGCCTTATACTACGCCACAGTTTACTGTCCATTTTATTATGGGGGCACCATATAGGCGGACAGCATTACCCCCTATGAACGGACGACACAAACGGACGGCTTTTTCGTGGCGCGACACCAGGATTCGATCTGAGCACTGTTGGCGTACATGTTAAAAACATGCACGTCAACAATTCTTATAATTTATATTTAAATAGCAGAGTTTAAAATGTGCAGTAAAAGCTATGTTAAAAAACGGTATACCTTAAAACCATTAAAGTTGTTCAAAATAATGTACAGACGACAAGACTTTTTAACAATAACTAAAAGTTTATTCATTTGAAAAACTAGTTAAGAATTAGATAAAAACAACAATATCAACATCTTTCTTCTTACTAATAATACTGGGGTTTTCTTTAGATCAGTTTTAAAACAAACATTATATTTTATCATACTGTGATGGACTATCACAAGAATTAATACATAACTAATACAAAATGTCTTACTCTAGACAGGCTTGATACTTCATCCCAATATTGCATCAGCTCAAGAACAGGCTTACGATAATGTGTGTATCCTTGATGCCGTGATGCATTTTCTCGAAAGTGTTCGCCGCTTATATACACTTAACAAAAGCCGATATTCAAATATCGGGTACATCACTTCACTTGAAAAAAACTATCGGCTGGTAACTGAAGATTTTTGTGTTTAATTATATGACGTATGGCAGTTTGCCAGACATGACGTAATCTAAACGAAACTTACGTCGTTGATTCGGTTTTAGTTATTAATTGAATCGGCTTAAAATGGAAATGCAGAATAGGACGTCAAACTTCGGAAAGGCAAGTAATTAATGAATCTTCAAACTAACTATTGGTTCATATTGCTAACAAGCACCCTCAGCACCAAAAAAACCTGCGCGCTGTACCACTGGGCCGCCACAAGCCCAAAAGAAAATCTTTACGATTACATTTCCAAAGCAGCTGGAAATATAAGGATATTTTTCCCGCATAGTTTTGAATATTGCCTGAAGTTGCTCTTAGACATCCATAAATCTTTGTATGCAGTCATAGTATAAAATCGAGTGTTGAGTTTAAATTTTCGAATTTTCTGCGATAGTCTTTTTAAAATGCTAACCGTTCTTTGTCATAAATTTCCAATTATTTACTATAATGAATTAATATAAAAAATTCCGTGCGTTAGTACTATTAAAAGCTGCATGTTTCTTTTGGTAATGTAAATTAAAAATGAGGGACTATTTTCCCCATTGCGAGAGGAACTTGTCTTCTGACGTAGGTTACTTCTTATGACATTGATCAATGAAGATCCGCGAAGTTTTGCTAGCCTCTTTATTATGAAAGCACCATTTAGGTCAGCCAGTATTTCTCCCTATGAGGGAGACGACATGGAACCGACCAAAACTTATTTGGGATTTGAACCCAAGCCCACTGTGTAGCAGCTCAGAACTCTAACCATTATACAAGAGGTGGGGAATATTTTTACCATTAGAGGCCACATGTAAATTAGGTAGTAATAAAGGAGGCCGCATAAGTTGCTGAACCTATAAATGCGAATTATTATAGTTAGATATAGTTTTAAAAATTTGGTGCATTATATAGAAAAAAACCAAAAATATTAAGTCCTTATTTATTTATTATCTATATATATATAAAACAGTTACTTAACTGACTCATTCATTCACTGACTGACTAACTGACTGACATACAACGCACAAACCAAACCGCTGGACCTAAAGGGCTGAAATTTTGCATGGCGATTCTTCTAATAGTGTAGGGGAGCACTAAGAAAGATTTTTCAAAAATCCTTCTTAGATTTTTTTAAATTAAATTTTTAAGCTGTTTTTTAAACTTTTTTTACGTTTGCATTTAAAATAATACATTGAGGGTTATAAAATTTATATCACGAGAAAGATCATAAAAATTCCTTCAAAATGAAATTTTTTTCGAATTTTTACCTCCATTTCCTGATTTTTGGTGAATTTATAAAGATTAATTTTTAGAATTTAATTTATTAAATGCTGATCACGTGATTTCTTTTTCAGGTACTTTCAATAAATTTATCGTCACGTGCGTAACAACTAAATAGACAAAAAAAAATATTTTTTTCTCTTTCTAATGCAGCAGACCATTGGATATTATCCAAAAAAAATGCATATCCCTTACGATTTTTTTATAAATATATATATATATAGATAGATATATATTTTACATCAATTGTATACATTGATCATCGCATTTATTATAAATATATATATTTATTTTTTGGCATAAATTGCATACGTTGACCGTTGTATTTAATTTGAATGTACTCCGTATCGAAGCGCGGGTTTTCAGCTAGTTTGACATAAAAAGTTACAATATAAAATATTTTTGTATTCACATAAGGATAAAAACTTGCTATAACATTAATCATTAATTTTTTATTTTTTTTTTTTTGCAGAAAAAATAATACGTTTTAACGTACATGGAGTCAGTCACAACAATAATAGTAAGAAAATAGTTTTTGTGTAGAGATCATATAACATGTCTGGTAGTATTGCTCAAAAACTCTGAGCATTAAATTACATATAAAGTGTAGTTAAAGTATCATACAATCAAGGTAAACGAAGCTCATTTGGATAAATATACAATTGTAGCAACTTTAGACAACAATTTCAAAATGTCAACTTTATTTTGGCCGACACTGTACATACATTCTTGCCGTTCTTTATTTAATTCTATTGATTTGGAAATTGTTGTAATCTATATAATTAAATATTAATTAATACAAGTGCTAGATTTTATGAAGGCCGCGCGTTCCCCACCTCTGCACTATTGTAGCGTACTGGAAATAGGGTCTTATTTTTTTCCCGAGACCCCACAAGGGCTTGAAACACAGCTGCGTGTTTTTAAAGGAATGTGTTGTTCGGTTCCACCAGTTCGGAACACGTGGGGGGATTAAAAACCGTTTTCCTTACAGATGCAGCCACTAAAGCTGTCATCTGAACGTTTCTGCAATGTAGTAAAGTTCGGCGTCTAAGAAGAGCTGTCAGCCGATACGCTGCAGGCCCCTCCACCCCTTCTGAAAATCCAGACGATTGGGGAGAGACGCTTGAGAACGCGGGCGGTGCGGATGTGTGTTTAGGCTCCGTACATTGGGAATCTGCACGGTTTTTTTAAATTGAATATGTTGCACTGTTTTAAATGTTAATTATTTTTGTTAATAAATTGTTAAGTTTTTTGTTTTAAAAAGTTGGCCTTCGTTTGTTAATTAGAACTCTGTCTTTCTTGGTATGGATCAATAGTTGTGAAATTTCTTCAAAATGCCTCAGAGAGAATCACCTTACTACTTACAGTGACGCCACACTATACTATGCTGGTGGCCAAATAAGGGACATAAGCAATAACTTTTGATTTTAGATACCTAATCTGGGTAAGAGAAATAGAGGGGTTTTACCCTCTCTTTTTTTTCAAGAATATAAAACAACGTAAAATCAGAAGTAGCATTGAAGTATTGGGAACGTATACTGGATCTGCCATACAGTAACACACATCAGGATTATGAGGACGGGCGAGGTGAACTAGTTGGCAAAGGCCAGTGACCTGAAAGTTGATCGTTCGATGCCCGTCCCTGACAAAACCATCTACGTGTACAATGATGGTGGCTGGTGCACGGAAAAAAATCTGTCGTAGCTGCAATGCCCTCCAAGTTCTCTAAATACCTCTGGAAATGCGGGGTCAAGTGTTCCAGCATCGTCACTTGACTCGGTTCAAAATTACGGGACCGGTTCGTAGCCAAGTCGGACTCCTACCCTTGTGGTGCTAATTTAAACCGGAGCCGACCCCTTCAGCCCAACAGACTATATGGACCTGGTTTGGAACCTCCAACTAGGGGACATTAACAACAACAGGATTATGAGGTCTGTTTAGCCCGTGTGTAGCTAGTAGATAATCGCTTCGCTGTTAGAGGCAAACTAAAACGAACCAACAGGATTTCATGATGCGCAGTATTACAAACCATACCGCTAAATTGGAAGGAAACCGCTGCAGCATGCATAGGTAAATACTGAAGAACGCAATATTTTCAAAAAAACGTAGTAAAAGTGTCTTTTAAATCTCTTTGTTTAAAATAGCGAATCAGAGTGACGTAAAACAGGTACTTTAATCTAATTTCAAAGATGTTTTATTTCTACTTTTGAACACCAACCCTATATTAGCATCAAGACCTTTACGATTTATACTTGTGACAGTTTTTCTTAAAAAGTTAAATTTTAAGAGAACTCTTAGGAACGCTTTCACATAAAATTGTACCTTTTTTTACATGCATTTTATGCAAAACTGTTTTTTTTTCCTCCAATGCGGCAGACGGTATTCTTGGTCATTAATCCTTACAGTCATATATGACACCGCGGTTTTGCTGGCCACTTTTCTGGGAGCACCGTGTAGGTGGACCAGCATTACCCCCCTTCGGGTCGGTCCCGTGATTTTGAACCGAGTCAAGTGACGAGCCCGGGACACTTGTCCCGGCACCTTCAGAGGTAAATTTGAGAACTTGGAGGACATTGCAGCCCCGACAGATTTTACGTGCACCAGCCGCCATTAGTGAACACGGAGGTGGATTTGTCAGCGACTGGCATCGAACCTGCAACCCTCAGATCACTGGCTCGACGCCTTTGCCACCGCACTCTTAAACTGTAAATAATATCAAAACTGTAATAACAACAAATTTTGAGTAATTTCCTTTTTTTCAGCTTCTAAGTTAAACGATATTAATACTTCATCCAAGTTATGTGTTGATTATATGATTCGTGTTTGACAGATCGAGAGATAATATTGCTGATGCAAAAAGAGACGGGTGTACAGGGTGATTTTTTTTAAACTGACACTACTCAGAGCCATCTGTAGCGCGATCTATCAGCCGGAATTCCACCAAAATTGATAGAGAGACTAAAAACGACATGGGAAAGAATTTCAATGCAAAAAAAATAATTAGTTCCAAAAGTCGCCGATAGGGGAATATATGGTGCTGTTGTTCTCGGCACACCCGAGAATTTGATTAAAAGGCAAGTGAAACATCAAATATACATACAAATTCACGACTATGTAGTCGACAGCAGCGCCAGTATTTCGGGCTATAAAGATAAGGGATGAATACCGAAAAAGTTGTAAACAGACAAATGAATAACAAAGAAATTTCACTGCAACGCCCCTTTATGCAGCAAATTCCCTTCTCCCTCCTTCAATATGACCACAGTCTTGGTGGTCGACACATTGACTCCTGAACACTATGTTCTCAACGGCCGAACGTAACATGTCACCAGGAATGTTCGTCAAAGTCCGAGAAATGTTGTCCTATAGGGCCTCCAATTTCGAGACTCCACCAAGATACACCTTAGACTTTAAATAAACCTACAGAAAAATATCACGTGGGTTAGGTCCGGGGAGCGAGATGGCCATGCAAGTGGAAAAAAAGCGACTGGTGACCCTTTCTTCTGCAAAGCGAAGGCACAACAGATTCCGCATTTTATAGAACTAAATACTGGCGCTGCTGTCGACTACGTAGTCATGAATTTACATTTTGATGTTTTACTTGCCTTTTATGCAAATTTCCGGGTGTGCCGAGAACAACAGCGCCATATCTTCCCCTATCAGCGACTTTTAGAACTAATTATTTTTTTTCACGGAATCTCTTTCCCATGTCGTCTGTAAGGTATACACAAGATTCGATTCACAAGAATCGAACTTTTGAGTGAATGAATTAAAGAAGCTGCTTGGGATATGCTAATTTCGGCATACGCGCTTAGTATAAATACCATGCAGCGTCATTAATGAAAAAAGTTGTTAAGGTTGAAAAGGTGTCATCCTGCGCTAGTGCTTAGCAGGCCCAAAGTTTACGTGGCAGTACTGCTGGTTTGACTCTCTGCTGGGTTGTGAGTATTGAAAATATATTGTTCTTGAAAGCTGTATTTATATATTCCGTACAAGTAGTACGTATGCTTATTGCTGTAAAAGCCAATTATATATGTGCAACGAATTCAATAAACATTGTTTCATGTATAAACTGTGTTTGTATAAAATTCAAATAGAGTGCCACTTCAAATTATATACACCCAAGTCTGGGTAGAAGTGAGCTATATTTACTCTATACGTCTTTAGTCTCTCTATCAATTTTGGTGGAATTCCGGCTGACAGATGGCACTGAGTAGTGTCAGTTTTTAAAAAAAATCACTTTGTGTATAGTCAAATTCCATTTTTCGTCAGTTATGCAATTTTTAAAAATATTTTATATTCACTTGTTTTTATTTTAGGTTTAGTATGTCTGGCATTTCAAATCCTCAAGTCTGAAGAAGTTTTTTCTTAAACATATCCACATTTCGATGACATACGAGAAACTTCTATTATAAAAAAAAAAATTTTTAAATGATGGAGTTTCGTTTTTAATACTGCCTAAAACATAATCTTTAGGATATTGATCGACAGTAACCGAAAGTAAACATGTAAAATTTGATATGGCTGAAATTTTTTTTTTCCTTTATGGTTGCTAAATATGGTTCTATGATTACAGCTATTACTTTAACGTACTACTGAGAATTTTTTTGCTGGACTTCTTTTTTTTTTTTGTACTTTTATTTTCCTGGTAATCTTGAGGAAAAAATGCTAACTTCCATCAGCGCATTTAGCTTTTAGCGTGCGATGTTTATGCCTTTTCCCCATCACACATGCTTCAGTGAGAAGAGTTAAAAGATCAGAAAGGATTTGCATAATCAAGAACTAGCTACTTCCAAGATTTTCTACCGCTAGAGCTTGTTTTTTATTATTTTGAAGGGCATATTTCAATGTGAAATATTTCATCCTTTTTTTTTTAGACCGGGGTGAATTATGACTCTTTTGACTTTCAGAATTTTGAAGATACCGTGATACATCATATGCGTACTTTTTGAATTAGTTGGGAAATGAAAAAAAATTTGGATGCATGTGTCATAAAAAGCTTTAGATTTTTCTTTGAAAAGTAATATGAATATTTAAAATTTTCTGTCGTTTATAAATTAATCTTAGAGTTTAAAAAAATTAATGAACATAAGTGTTACAAACGAGTCTCAAATTTTGAGGGTTTATCTTTTGTGGATTTTGCAATCAGAAAAAAAGATTTTTCTTTGTTTTAAAGCTAACAATGTACATGTATTCCTCGACTTACGATTGCTTATACTTACGATCGAAATTTTTAAATTAAAAAAAATATTCTAAAAAATACTGTCCCTCGAATGTACAGTACATACCTATATGTGTAACATAATTATTAAAAAAATATGATGCAATATTCTACAACACTGCAAAAATTTATGACGCAATAATAGAAATGTATGATGTCAGAGTTTCGATATCCACACGATGAATCAAATAAACCTTCACTGGCTTCAGAAATGGCTTCAGCTATTCATTGTATTAATAAAGGACTCAAACAATTAGAAGCAATGGATCCAAATGAAGAGATATTCACAAGTGTAAATTGTCGTATTCAGGAAAATCTGGCTTGCTACCGGACAATAGCGCCCTTTACACGTACGCTCTTTCCCGCGTGAAACCACGATCCCGCGCGATTGAGTGCACGTGTGAAGGTGACGGAGAGGAAGGAAGAGCTGCTTTGGAGCGTATTGCAAGTTTTCCCGCGCGCAATCCCGTACGCTCCAAGCACTCCAAGATCGTACGTGTAAAGGGCGCTATTATACGAGGAAAAGAAGACGTAAACTGTTCAAACAACCTTGGATATCTTAATTTAAAATAACTTTCAACGTATCATCTGTCGTAAATTCGAAACCAATGGATTGTACTAACATAATAAGTAGTGATAACGAAAAATAATTTATGCCTTCTATATACAGTGTATTTTAAATTACGTGTGAAAGTAAAAAATATATGTATGCGTATATACAAAAAAATTGTTTGAAACTTGACTTGCGACCAACTCAACTTACGACCAATGTCTCGGTCCCTACCTCGGTAGTAAGTCGAGGAACATCTGTATTTTTCCACTCTTTTTGCCACTAGATGGCGCTGCTTGCCCTATTTCGGTCTCTCCGTTGCTTCGCGTCTTTGCACGCGCGGTGCTCGACACATGCGGGTATTTAAGTGCATGTGCACGTGTCTGGTCGCTTAGTCTTCGGCATTTTTGAGCTGCCACTAAGTTCGTTGCACTGATGAAGAAGCTCCTTTGTAGCTTCGAAACGGCCGTCAGCAAAATAATTGCATCTTACTGCTATTTGTGCTTTATTTACGTTGGATTTCCTGTTTATTCCTCCAGCACAAAGGTTTTATCTTTTCTTTTCATCTGTATTACGTTATATGTGCCGGTGATTATAAAAGTGGCCTAAGTCAAGAATCTAAAAAAAAAGTTTATCAGTTATTGCATTCTTTTATATTACCGTAACCTGAAGCAGTCTTTGCAAAATTCTTAAAACTGAACCGTTAGATTGAGTTGCGTCATTACACAGAATACAGTTCATGTTCAAACTCAAACCATCTCGAAACGAAAAATGCAGTAAAACCTAGTTCATCCGGACTAACTGGGACCATAGGCAATTTGGATAATCCAGGTAATATGGGTAATAAGCAAAGCAAAATCCTTAACTAAACAGACTTACCGTTTGTTGCGATAAAGAACTATGTTTTGAAACAAAACTACACAGTATTGTTCACAAGACATTAAAAAATATAAAAATAACTTTTCTGAGTCAATCCACGTCAACGCCCTGTGACACTCTAGTGAAACTTTCTCAAACTCAAAAAAAAGCATTTTATTACCATAGTTTATTTCACAATCTATGCAGGAACTATACATTGAATCAAACTAAGAAGCGAATATTTGGCTTACAAAGTGACGTTCTTGCTATCATAGTTATAAATTATCATCTAATGTGAATATTAAATTTTAAAAATGTCTACAAATCTGATCCGGATTATCTAGAGATCCGAATAAACGAGGGCCATATAAACGAGGTTTTACTGTTTATATAAAAATCTACAGTTCATTTATTTTTAAAATAGGTCGTCAAAATTTTCTCATTTCTTTTTTCTATTTTTGCCAACATTTTCCTAACTTTTTTTTAAAAAAAATTTGCTACTACCACAAAATTTTCATAGGGGTCGAGTGATTTTTTATGTAAAGAAAATGGATTACAGTCGAAAAAAGTTTGGGCACCACAGATCTAAAGTATAACCTTGAACATAATATTTATTTCGTAATTATAACGCAAAACGCAGAGATTAGATAATTAACACTTTCTTTATGTGTAAGCTTTCTAAAGTTCAACTTACCATAATTTATTGTACAATCTGTGCAGGAACTGTACATTGAATCAAACTAAAAGCGAATATTTGGCGTACTTGTAGTTACGTTCTTGCTATCATAGTTATAAATTATTATCTAATGTGAACATTAAATAAAAAAAATTGTATAAATCTGATCAGGATAAACAAGGTTTTACTGTATGACTTAGACCACTCTCATAATCACCGGCACATATTTAAGTTCATAAAACACATTACTCGGTTTTCTGTACTTTACATAATTAGAACTAAATAAAGACCTTATTTAGCACAGACCAATAAGAACCAACTTCTTCTAAAATAAACGTCAGAAAAATATTTTATTAATTCTTTTACTTCATACCCTGAAATCTTGACTGTCCTTCCTAATCAATGTACGAGTAATCAAAAAGCCCGAATAAGCTAAAAATGGTCGTAGAAAAACGAACTATTCAGTTGATTTTATCACGTCTTCCATTTTGAAAAGGATATATATCTAACAATGCGAGCCATAGATTTTTCAGTCTCTTCCGGAGAAAAGACTTATTCCTTTCTTTGCGAGATATTTCAACATTACTTCCGACACTTCAGTTTATGCTTAACAAATCTTCAAATAATAACTGCAACCGCGAGAGCTTTCTGACGAATGATTATTTAGTATAGCAATAAATATATCACCCGCAATATTACAGTCATATACTCTATCAGGGTTAAATTTTAACACATTTGTGAATCAATTCTCAGCCTTTTTTTTTCAATATACTCTACTGATAAACAAGATATCAAATTAAAGAGACTGTATCACAAAAATGTGCTGTGGTAAGGCAATTAACTCCAAGCATAATATCATATCTGAAACAGTGACTCACAATACACGTTCCTTTGAAATTGCTAGTGGTCAGAACGAAAAGAAAAATTAATGACTGTTGCTTAAGGCTGCTTTATACTAACCCTGTTGGATTCGCTCACCTCAATGTTACCCTATCGAGAAAATATGTCTGCTATTTACAGCTACATAAATAATTATAATAATCCAATAAAAAGGGTATTTTCAGGTAGCCTTGCAACAGGATTCATTTTATAAATTTCGTCCACCAAAGGAATTTTTTTGAGTGTTTAAAACACGCTGTGCCAGATTTTTTTTCGCCTAATAATTTAAATTTTAAAATATTATTTGCATTTAAAAAAAACGAAAAATGGCCAAAGGTGCAACATTTCTTTATCTATTATGGAGTACAGTTTTTTAAAAAATTTTCAATCCAAGTCGGCAATCTTTGAACAAAATTAGCTCCATAAGTTAAAATTGAGTTGAGTGAATCCAAAAAGGTTAGTACACAGAAGCCTTAAGGTACAATAATTTATAATATATACAATGCATTATATAATCGGCATTTTGCCTAAAACCTTTTTTGGTGTGCCAAAAAATGTTTAGGCAAAATGTTTTAGGTGTTTTCCACGAGCAAAACACCTGTGCAACGTACAGATGTTTTGCTCGTGGAAAATGGCATTTTTTTATATATGGAAAAATTACACTACTTTAAACATAATCATGAGTTTATGTTTAAGAGCTTTCATAGACAAAACCCCGTTGAAAGATTTGAAAATATTAGAAAATATTCATATAAAATATACATTTAAAATCGCTTCATTACTCCCTGTTATTGGACATGTTTCCAAGAATGTTAAATATATCTATTAACTCATTAACATATCAGTAATTTTATCGATTCGGGATTAACTGGAATGAATTTACGATTCTGGAATTAAAATTTTGGATATTGTTTTTAATTGCATTATAATTTAAATTGAAATACGAAAAACTGAAATTGCGCCATAATTACCCCATCATTAAAGGTCGTAAAAAGTCCATTTTTTTGGTTGAGTAATTAATCATAACTTCCATTAGAGAAAAGTTATAAATCATGTTTTCTCCGAAATATTTTTGACGTTAATCATAATGAAATTTATCAGATGAAGCAGAAAAGTCATTTAATTTCTGAATAAAAAAAGGTGGTGTTAAAAAGTTTGATTTATTTTAAACTCATTCAATTCAGAATTAATGTTTCGGAGAAAGGTGAAAAAAAATTTCAAGATTTTCCCTATTAAGCCATGTTCCCGAAGAAACTTTTTCTTTACTTTTCAACATAGATATAATTTATGTATTTTCATTTACCTTCATTATATACAGTTTACGTTAATGTAGCATTCCTAGCAGAGGTAACTGGATATTATTTACGTGCAAGTGTTTGTTGTGGGAAATCTGTTTTTGATTAGTGCAAAATATTTCTCTTTATCACCAAATTTTATACAGCATGTCTGAGAAAGATCTTTATTATTCTAAACATTAATAACGAAAATACGAACAGGTCAAATAAATGCAGATTGCGGTGAAAGAACGAAGAAATTTAACAGTTTTCTTCTTGTATGAATACTTGATAGAATGTATCCCGAACGATCGATTGGTCGTGGAGGAAGAATACCTTGGCTTCCGCGATCGCCCACTGGATTTCTTATTGCGTAGTTACGTAAAGACAATGCTCATTTAACACCTGTTTCTTATATTTCCGTTTTAAAGGAAAGGATACAATTCACAATCCTCACTGCTACACAGCGAATGTTAAAAGATACTTGGCGAGAAATCAAATTTAGGCCAGGCGCCCACTGGCAACTTTTAATTTGGGCAACTGTCGTAACGTTTTGAAACGCTTATTAACTTTTGCTACAATATTACTATTAAAGCCTGCTTTGCCATTCGAATACTTAAACGCATTAGGGAGCTGTTCCCTCAATAATTTTCCAGGGGTATATAGTCCCCCAGACATTCACTTCTTTCTCAAAATGTGCACCCTTTTGGTCACGTTATCAGCATTCATCGCTTATCAGCGGAAACAGAAAATACCAATGTTAATCCCTGAAAAGGGGTTGCCTAACGATTGGCCATAACATTCTCCTTTGATCCCTTTTTTTACTCGCAGACACATCAATAATCTTTGTCCACAGAACTAGCCGTGCGCCTTGGCGCTGGAATTGGAATGATATGCTCCAGATGGTGTCTGAATCAAAAAGCCACGTGACCGTCCCAGCACGGGGGAAAGGTTGAAGAAAAACAGACAGAGAGATTTCGGGAGCCTTGCCGTAGGACCATGCAGTCCTTACTCCTCCTTTTTCCAACGCCCTGGAAGAAGCGATTCCAATGCAGCTACTGGAAGACATGTCGCCCGCCTGATCCTTGCTGACCGGAGATCGACCAGGTACCTCTATTTGTAAATGGCAATAAGCCACTGGTCTTAAGCCTCCTCTAACTAACTTAAATTTAAAAATAAATCCGAAGTACTTCATATACTCGTGTCTATCACCCTTTTATCTTTTTTTTTTCAGAATGACCAGCACTGGCCATGTTATATGTATATCCACTAGATATTAAGACCTGAAGCATCCTTTTCCTATATTCATTAGTTTGCTGTACCAAATATTGAGATATGGAGTTCCTTTCCTCACAATGACATTTTAATGCCACAATGGACATTTTAGTGCCACAGCAACTAAACAGTTTAGTCACTTGAAAGTTGCCGGATTCCTTCGACATGCGCCCACTGGCAACAAAATAGTTGCTTTGCACTCAGTTTGAAAATGGATTTCGTGGCAGCTGCTTGTGTTTGTGCCCTCGCTCTACGGCGAAAACGTAAACAAAGCCACAGACGATTTGGGGTCCATCCAATAATAAGTAGATTATTTGACGGGCAGTTTTATAAATTATTTGAAGATTTAAGAGTGCACTCAACAAAATTTTTCAACTACTTTCGGAATAGCGTTGAAAGTTTCGAGAACCTGTTGTTATTAGTGTGGCCCAGTATTTCTTACCAAAATATAAGATTACGTTTGGCTATACCACCTCAGGAAAGATTAGCTGTGACTTTAAGGTAAGAAAAAAGATTTTCTTAAAAATTTGCAAGTTTATTGAAATAAAATACATATTACAAACATTTTTTTGTAAAAAATTTTTTCGACTGTGCTTCTAGCAATAGTGGATTACGATTACAAGTTCATTTATGTAGAAGTTGGAGCATATGGTTCATCAAGTGATTCCAATATTTTTAAACAGTCAGCATTTTCAAGGTTGCTTGAAAGAAACCAATTAAAAATTCCAGAACAAAGTTGTCTCCCTAATGACGACAATGGAACGACAATGCCATTTACTCTAGTGGGGGATGAGGCATTTGCTCTTTCACAGTTTGTATTACGACCATATCCCAGCAGAAATCTGTCCGTAAAACAACGTATCTATAATTACAGGTTAACAAGAGTCCGCAGACTGGTAGAATGTACATTTTGGAATTTTAGCAAACAAATGGAGAATATTTCACAGGCCTCTCGATACCAGTATTTAATTCAGGGAATCTGTTATTAAAGCATGCTGCATTCTACACAATTTTGTTAGAAAACATGATGGAATACGTTTTGAAGACACTCTCTTTGACTGTTCATTGGAAAGAATCTCTACAGTTGGAGTAAGAAGTAACAATCAAGGTTTTGCGATAAGAGATTATTTTACATATTATTTCATTTCTCCTCAAAGAAGTGTTCCTTGGCAGTATGACAAATTTTAATATAAAAGCTATATATGATAAATGAAAACAGTTAATATTAAAAAATTATCAACTTACTCTTTTAGTTCTTTTGTTTTTCCTCCAACTTATCCCGATTTTTAATGAATTGTTGACACAATTCCTCCTATAAAGTCTTCTTTAAATTTTTCTCAGAATATTTTTTTGATTTTATGTTGTATAAAGCTGGCCGCTTTTCAATTTCACTTATAAATAATTCAGTGTCCAGCGACATGTTTACACCGAGTACTGAAGCAAACTGGTGATCTTCAACTTTGCCAACTCCTCGTAAATCAGACTAGCCAAACACGCCCTCGATGATTTGCCTCGATCAGATCCATAGGCGTAGCGTCAGGGAGGGGGGCACGTTCCCCCCAATTTAACTTGAAATAAATTAAAACTTTAATAGAAGTTCAGCTAAAATCGGAAAATTGTAGAAAACTTTTAGGAAAGTTGTTTTTTTTCCACTTTTTCAAACTATGAAACTAAAGATTCCGATTATGTCTTTAGCCTTAACATAGTTTTTAACAATGATATGATCCATAACAAAAATTCGATGCTATTTTTTTCTCATTTTATTTATATTATATTTATTTTTCTTATTGTATAACTTTTGAATACTACACAAACATCAATTCTATTGTTATTCAATTTCAAAAATATCATATTTCATATTTTAAGGACCGTCTGGCAGTCAATGTGCGGAAGAGGACCCTAACTGAATTCAATTCGTGCAGCTCCCCAAAAAAGTTAGAAGCATGCTACGCCTGTGATCAGATCTATTGCGAGCAACTAAATAATCGCCAGTGGGCGCAGTCATATCTAAACCAACGTGATCTATTTTCCTCGGCAACACTTTCATCACCCAAAGAATCGAACATGTTGGAATTTTTTAGTTGCCGCAACTAAAAAATCGCCGGTGGGCGAATTACCAAAGGAATCAATGTGTTTCATTTTTGTGATTAAAAAGTTGCTTTGAAATAATCGCCACTGGGCGCCTAGCCATAGACTCAACATTCTTCATGCTACTAACGGATCTCACGCAGATCTACATTAAAGTTGTGCTTTAAAAAACTGTAAGATTTCTTTATTCTTTTGCCGCAAACTACGTTTCATTTGACCTGTTTGTGTTTTCGTTATTAATCACGATCTTTCTCGGACACACTGTATAATTTTAACCTCAAAATGTACCGCTCTATGGTCAGAAGTAAAATACATTCAGCTTCTTCGTTCAAAACACAAATTTGCGAACACGTTATACTTTTCCCTTTAACTGTTACTTTTATCACAACAATTCTCTGTTTAGGAGTTTATTTAATTGCTGGGGGGGAGGGGCAATACGTTTAATAGACGCGATTAACTTCAATGTTCTAAAAAATCTTTGGGAAAGACCGGGATGAAATTTTAAAAATATTTAATTTTACATTATAACAGCCTAAACCAGGGGTCCCAAAGTGTGTACCGCGGCACCCTGGGGTGCCGCGCCGAGAGATCAGGGGTGCTGCGAAGCGTCCATGATCTCCAATCTAATCTATTGCTAAGCACTATTCTAATATAACTTGACAAAAGACTTGACGAAAATGGACAAAAAGGAGGAAAACAACTCTCCTGTTGAAGTCCGCTGTGTATACCTTAGTGTTTGCTTCGACAGGGGAGATCGAATCAATAGATTAGACAAAGTTCAAAGAGTGTCCGGTATTGTCTCGTGGCATCATGGTACATCTCTTGTAGGCTTTCCCATAGCGGGTCGTGTTTTTGTCTTGTATGTGTATTCTTCCTTAGCCAAAGAAAAAAATGTCAATATCAGTCACCAAAAAATAGTTCACTCTCTAACGGTCTGAGACCACCTGCTCAAAGAATTTCGAGAATGCCTCCTGTACGTTCTTTGCACCTGCCCTCTCAGCTGCAGATATTTCAAAATAACCAATAACGAACGAGAGTGGTGGCATTCCTTCTCCCCTTTCCTCCGACTGCTCATATCGTCTGATTTTGCGGGCAAGTAGTCCTATCGTCAGTTATATCTCTGAAGGTCGCTGTACATGTCGTGTTCTCAGAAAGCTGTAGAGATATTTTTCGTAAAAATTGATAGATTTTTGATGAAAAAAACCGATAATGCAAGTACTAATAAAGATCATGCATCGACATGTGACGTGCGTGGAAAGAAGCGGAAATGCCGCAAATACGAAGACAGCTACTTGGATTTTGACTTCACTTCAATAGAAGTCAGTGATGAAGAGAGACCGCAGTGTGTGATCTGTTCTAAAGTTCTATCATCCGAGAGCATGAATCCAAGTAAATTGAGACGGCACCTTGAAAAAACGCATCCCAACATGGTCGACAAACCATGTGAATATTTTAGCAGAAAACTGAAAGATTTGCAATAACAAAAAAAAATGTTTTCACTAAGCAAGCGTCAGTGCCAAAAAATGCCTTGTTGGCGCCATTCAAGGTGGAATTAGAGTAGCGAAGTGCAAAAGTCCCACACTACTGATGAGGAATTAATTCTACCGGCTGCTGTGGACATGGCTAATACAATGATAGGAGAAAATGCGGGGAAACTTCTGGCGATTATTCCTTTGTCGAACAACACCATTAATCGAAGAATCCAGAACATGGCTCAGGATCTCAACGATCAATTGATAGAAAAAAATGAAAGGAAATTAATTTGGACTGCAACTGGATGAGGCTACAGACAGCAATAAGGATGCACACCTCATCAGCTATGTACGCTTCATTGATGGTTATACTATTTTTGAAGACCTTCTGTTTTGTAAAAACATTACTGGAAGTAAAACAGCTGAAGATATGTTCGATATCCTTGACACATTTATGACGGAAAATAATTAGACAAAGTGCATCGGTGACAAAGAATGATTGGACAAAGTGCATCGGTGTGTGCACTGATGGTGCTCGATCAATGTCTGGTCATTGCGGAGGCCTACAGGCGCTGATTCGTCGCAAAGCCCCGAATTCTTTGTGGACCTATTGTATTATTCACAGAGAAGAACTTGCACCGAAATCGCTGATTCATCCACTGAATCTCGTCCTAGAATATGTAATAAAGGTGGTAAACTATATAAAAACTAGGCCACTTATAACCAGATTTTTCAAAAACCTATGTGAGGATTTGGGGGCCGAGCACACGACCCTTATATACTACTGCAGCTCTCTTTGGCTCTCACGTGGCAATCTACTATCTGGGACGTTTGAACTTCGGCAAGAAATTTACAATTTCCTGAAAGAAAGTGATCATGTGAGCGCCAACAATTTTCCGAATCCAGACTTTCTGCTGAAACTGGCATACTTGTGCGACATATTTGAAAAACTAAATGCATTGAATGCTTCTCTTCAGGGCCGTAACATGCATATATTGAAGCTTGAAGAGGAGATTTCATCATTCAAGAAAAAACTACAGATGTGGAAAAGAAAAATGATTGATAATGGAGGCAAAGATTGTTTTCCTGTATTGCAGCAGTACATGTTCTGTACTGGAGAAAAGATTTCACATAGCATGCTGACAGTTTTCACAGAGCAATTATCACAACTAACTGACTGGTTCACAAAATACTTCGCAGAAGACCAAACCGAGATGTTTTCGCGGATCCAAGATCCATTCCATATTGAAGATCCAAAAGAATTCAATTCACAAGAGGAAGAAAATCTAATTGAGCTAGCGAGTGACAAAAGCCTGAAAGTGAAATTCGCTTGTTTGGATTTGACGGAGTTTTGGATGTCTATAAAAAATTAATATCCAATTCTAAGTGCAAAAGCTATAAGGGTTCTCAGTCCCTTTGCGACTTCATATCTGTGCGAATCTGGGCTTTCAGCAGTTGCTATTATAAAGAGCAAATATCGTTCAAAAATTAATGTCGAAAAGAAATGAGAGTAGCTGTATCAAACTTTATCCCTCGATTCGAACAATTGTGCAGTGAGCAGCAGGCTCACCCATCACATTAAAACTAAACACACCTAAATCAAGAGCATTTGGAAGGTAATTTTACTACTAATTTTATTAATATGTTTTCCTATTAATTACAATTAAAGTACTTGCGGGATTTTAAACACAAGTTGTATTAATTTATTAATGTTCTTACCACTTACTTCTATAATTTCTTCTTCACAGTCATACAAATATGAAACATATATATTATACATAATATATATAATAATAATATACTCCAGATAGTTATTATATGACGAGGGTGCCGCGAAAAAATTCTAGTTCTCTTAAGGGTGCCACGACTTGGATAAGTTTGGGAACCCCTGGCCTAAACGTAAACTCAATGAAAAATTATTGCTAATCCGTTTAAATGTTTTCTTTCAACTTTTTCATTCACATTTTTTGTCTTTAACCGTCAGGTATTATTGAATACTTATAATTTCCATGTAATCATGACAAGTAAGTAAGCGACTAGTAGGTGGGCGACAGAGCCAGCTTGTCCATCCTACACCAGCTAGATCGTCTCTCTATGAAACATGATATCCATTTGCAGTGGGTCCCCTTTCATGTGGGCCTATTTGGCAATGAGATGGCTGACATCCTGGTAAAGTAGGGTACCATTGAACGTTCATTGAGTTCTTCAGCTCTTACTTATCTGGAGGCATATTCCGTAAGGAAATCTTTTATCCAGAGTACTTGGAGATCTACCCCGGTCCATGACTGGTACATTGGTGTCTGCCCTGGTAGGGCTCTTGCCTTCGAGGTTGATAGAGCTGAGCAGACTGCTATCCCTAGGTTTGCAAGTGGCCACTTGAGGTGCCTAAAATTTTATCACCAAAACAAAAGCTTTCCCATTTGTAAAAAGTGTAATAATGAGCAGACCACTCCTGGACACATCCTAACTTGTCTAAACTTTTCCAGGCAAGATTTTATTACCGATGCTCGCCGTTTGATGGACCCACTGAGGATATATGGATTCATGGACCTGATCTGGGGCCGCTAGATCAGGAGAGATCAGTAACAACAACAAATTCCATGTCAAGCGTTTCGGTTACTTTCTTATTTAGGATCAAAATTAGATTTGAAAAAAAACCGCAAGTTCTCAGTGTATTGTTTTCTAGTCCTAACAAATTAAACCCGCATACTAATATCTAGCCACTTCATTGGCAAGCATTGTATTACAGTAATACCCCCGACGTACGCGAACTCGGAGTTACGCGGTTTTTGATTTTACCCTTTTTTCCCCTCTCTAGTTTGACAACGCCATGCTGTCCTTTGTTTATGACAACACATGACCTAGCGAGGGCGTTAAAAAACAATTCAACTGGTCCTTAATTCCATAGATACCAATTTAACTTATTTCTTTTTTTATAATCAAAGTGCAAAATGTGCATAAATATAATGTATACCTAATGAAATAATAATGCACGAGTACAATGTGCAATGAAAACCTAATTACAATTATAAACTTGACAGAAGTTCTCAGCTCAATTGAGGAAGGGTTACAGATTTTAGAGAATATAGTCTAATAAAGATCACGTGATCCCGATAAAGCAGGGAATAATAAAAAAAATGTTAGTCGGTTATTAAGAAATTCTTCATGCAAAAAAAGGTTGTTAATACGGCAGACTACTTTACTGTATTTATTAAAACCATCAATATATATTTTTTAATATCTTGTCCATAAATATAATATTAATATGCAATACAATATTTTAATTTTAATACAATATTTTTCCTTCAAACTGGTGTTTTGTAAGTTCTTGTTCCCAGTTAGACAAAATTTATATGTATTTATATGCAAAGTTGTACCCCGACTTACGCAAATTCGGCTTACACCATCTTTCGTCGGTCCAACCTGTCGCGTACGGGTAATGTACGAGTAATGTTAGCGTAACTTCGGGGTATAATTTTACTTGATTCCATACTTATAATTCTTTATTGAGTCGAAATAAGTTAAAAATAATTCAATCCAAACGAAAAATATATATACATGAAGAATCAAGTTTAGACGGATCGAAAAACGGGAAGTGCTGTCTACCGGTGTGATTGATCTAAGATATGTGGAATAAAATGTCTAAGAGTGGGAAAGATCGACAGAAAAGCCTTTCGAGATTAACGGATAAACGAATTTCGAGATTGACGAAGTTGAGGAATTCGATATTTTTTTTCTAGTTTTCGCTCTTCAAGGTAAACATTTAAATAAAACGCGTGTAGATTTTGAAGTTGAAAATATTTAACTAGTTCATTCTTTACTGGGCATTTAGTTATTCATATGTATCACTACAAAATTAAAAAAATTTAAAATAATAAAATAAAGATTTTTGTAAAACACGTTCCCTCTTTTGATGTTGATTGATGCACTTACAATCTTGAGGCAAAGACACAATATCACAACTACTACCTCAACATAACATACTCAATTATATTGACGGACAAACTGTGAAATTACAGTCAAATTGTTAGATTGCTAATGCAAGATTATGGCACATATTTTTTAACATTGTTTTTATAAAAAAAATGTTCAATACATTAAACCATTTTTGTTGCTTATTGTACGAGTGCGAATATTTACCGTAGATGCCTCTCAGAGAACAGTCGAGGTCTACATATGTGCTAACAATGCGATGTCTCCATCTTATAATGCAAACGTGTTGTTGTTGTTGCACATCCCGAAAGACTATCAGGGCTATATCAGGTCCATGACATTGTACACCCTAAGGAAATCCAGAACTATCAATGGATTGGCAGCTAGATCCCGCATGGAGAGCCCCAGGCAAGCAAGAATATGTTCAGGGGAAGCCCGCTCAGTAGAACACTTGGAGCAGACTTCAGAACACTTAGAACCCTCTCTCAGAATATGTCAAAGATCTAAAATGCCAAAAATGTCAAAGATCTAAAATGAAAAAGCGAGTAAAAATGAAGATGCAAACGTTCAGCTTCAGATTGAGCAGGGCATCAGAGAGGCTGTTGGCATAGATATTTGCAGTGTTCTGAATCGTCTTCAAACTGTTATTCCCGGTCTATTGAGCCCTCGCGTAACGGAAGGTGATAATGTATAGCGCTTACAGTCAAACAACAATGTTAGAGGTGATATGCTCGGGGTTGCTCACCCTCACAGTTGACGTGAAGATCTAAAGCGTAAGGCAGTCTGCACACGGAGCAACTCAAAAGAAACTATATATATATATATATATATATATATATATATATATATATATATATATATATGTGTGTGTGTGTGTGTGTGTGTGTGTGTGGGAGCGAGTTACTTTTAGCCGATAGAGGGCCCTCCCACCACTTCCTGTTTGAAGACGAAATACGACAGTTGGAAGTACGCGGCAGTTGGAAGACAGTTGGAAGACTCTCGCTGAGGAGAGATCGCTTTGCTCGAGTAGGAGCTAAGAAACCTCATTTCATTATATTATATGTTTAAGTGTCTTGTGTAGTGATAAAATAAACCCTGTGAGTGTGTATGAAGGCGTCGTTCCTCAGTTCCAGCACACCTCACAGGAAATTTGGGGGCCCGAGCCGGATGGACTAACAGCATCTTTGAAAGCAAAAGTAAGGTACAATTTTTATGAACATTATGAGCATGCTTAGTAATTTAAAAAAACAAGAATTGAGGGTAGTCGCTGAAGAGCTTGGCCAGACGGTGCCGGCTGAAGCGAAAGTAGTAGAAATCAAAACTTTGATTGAAAGTTCTGACATTTTCAAAATAGACCCTGAATTTGTGCGCGGTACTATAAAATCAATCGTGGAGGATGAAAAAGCTAAAACCGCTGCAGAGCAGTCACAAATTGAACTTGAAAAGATAAAATTAGCCCGACTCGAGAAGGAGATTGAGCTTCAAAGACTAAAACTACAGTCACCTAGTACGAGTGAAATTTCAGATCATTCTGTGCTTAGAGAGTCTGAACCAGAATCGGATAATTTAGAGACTTTGATTAGAAGTGTCAAAACATTAACAATAGCTGTCCCTGAGAAACCGGAAGCTCTGCATTTGTTTTCAAATGACTTGAAAAAGCTTTTAGTACCAAAAACGTTCCCGTTAAGTTGAAATCGGAAGTATTAATTAACATATTAGGAGAAAAAGGTAATAATGTTCTAGCTTACGCTACCGAAGAAGAAATTGCTGATTATGATAATTTAAAAGCGTTAATTTTAAAAGGATTTCAGCCAACGCCACGCGATTGTTTAAGTAATTTTAAAAATGCGGTGAGAAATCCTAATGAATCGCACGTTCAATTCTCTTCGCGTTTAAGTGCGACTTTCGATTACTATTGCCAGCTAAGGGAAGTTGATGATTTTAAGAAATTGTGTGAGCTTATAGTTTCTGACAAATTGTATGAAACACTAGATTTTAAAACTAGGGAGCACATTAGTATTCGAGAGGGTAAAAAAATTTTTAAGCCTAGTGAATTAGTGCGATAGTCCGACATTCCGTAGTCCGATGCGATAACCATTCAGCCACAGAGTTCGTGATAAAAAGCTCTTATTTAGGGGGCATAACGCTTTTTCGTTACGTGACGATTCCTGGCAGTTCACTCTACTGTAAGCCGCGTAAAAGAACTTCGTTCCAAAAATAACACGAAATACACTAGAAAAAGTTTGCGTACAAATAAGAAAACTTGAAAAATATAATAGTCATTGACTGTTACTGAAAGTTTTAGTAACTGGTCGGATAGCCCTTACGTCTAAGGACCTCCATCAATCGTTTCTGCATAGATTGAACCAGTTTGAATGTTTCATTAGGAGATATATTATTCCATTCCATAATGATAACCTTTATCAACATCTCTTTCGATGTTATGGAATGTTGAAGAATCCTGCGCTCTAATACATCCCACAAATGTTCGATGGGATATAAGTCAGGGTACTGTGGAGGAGTATGTAACCGATTTTTGATGTTGTAAAAAAACCAGAGCTTCACATTGTGGGCAGTGTGCTTTGGATCATTGTCCTGCTGGAACCAAAAGTCGTCTCCAAGGCCCAGGTTTTGCGCACTTACTTTTAAATTTTCTTTTTAAATGTTCATATATGTAGATTCTATAAATACCGGACGTCCCACGCCATTGGCTGCCATACACCCCTAAACTATTATACCTCCACCATCGTGCTTTACTATGGGCACGAGATTATGCTTCTCGTAAGCCATACCTGTATTTCTCCACACCAGCTTACGTTCTTTAATCCCCAAAATGCAAAACTTGCTCTCATCTGTAAAGAGTACCTTTTCCCAGAACTCCAGAGGCTTATTTACATATTCATTTGCGAAGAGTAGGCGTTTTTGCTTATTGATGACTGATATGTGTGGCTTTCTATGTGCTACACGGCCGTGATAGTCATATTTTTTTCAAAATCTTCCGTATAGTATCTTCATGAATCATTTTCTCAAACCTCTCTCTAATTTTATTTACAATTTGAGATGCATTAATTCTTGGATTTAGGCCTACGGACTTCAGGATAAAACACTTTTCACGTGATGTCAGTTTAGAGGGACGTCCAGAACGTGGCCTCGAGATAATAGATTTTGTTGAATTGTAATTGATTACTCTTTGAATAGAGGAATGAGTTCTTCCAAGAGTCTTGCCAATTTCCCGAAGAGTTTTGCCTTCATTCTTCAGTTTCAAGATAATTTTCCTTTCTTCAGGAGTGTTCTCCTTTCCTTTTTGATTCCTTTTAATTTTCCGCAATTTACCTTCAAAAAAGCTTTAGAAACGAATATTGAGGTAATCTTTTTACAAAACTTTAGCAAAATGAACGACATAGCATACAACTGAATTGGGTATATTAGTTTACTATATTTGTACGCAAATTTTTTTCTGGTATGAATTCATGCAATTTTTAAAATTATTTTTTTTATTTTAAAACGTTGCATGTTAAATGTTTAAAACAATTGTTAAAAGATAATAAATGATTTGATCAGTACAAGAAAAGAAAAGAAAGTTGATAAATTCAGTGCAATATTATATTTTTTGATACTTGAATGTTTGGTTTTCGCTTGTATGCAGACTTTTTCTGGCAAGTGTATGCATGTGGCCCGGTAGAACAAAAGGTTGAGTATGGCTGCTTTATAGAGCAACAATGGTAAAGTTTACTAAGGTGGCAGATTTTGAGACAGAGCGTTTTCAATGAAATAGTTTCTTTAATTCTAATAAGTGTTTATCGATCGTTTCGATACACATCACTTGCGTTTCAAACAGCAAATGGGGTTTGGCTATGACAAAATGGTTAGGCAGGATCTATTTTTTTTTAAATGACCAGATAACTTTTGATTTTCGGGAACTATCCAAAAAATTTTGCTTCGCTATTTTCTGCTTTAATCCAGTCGGATATCATACAGAAATTAATCGATTTTGTTATCACACGCAAAACGTTGCTATAATGGTTTATTAGGAGTGCATTTCACGCCACTAGTAAATGCAGAATCCTTACTTAGAGAAAATTCAGAAACAATTTATCTATAAATACAGAGATTAATACAAAAGAGTAGTAAAACATACTAAAAGACAAAATTTAAGAAAAAATTCCAAGAAATACTGAAAATCGCCCACCAAAATATAAATAATTAAATCATTTCACAATGAATTGAGGTAGTAAGATTGCATCAAGAAAAACTACATCCAAGAACTTAATGAAAATTATCAAATGGTCTTTGTAAATGTCTTCAGTACGAAAGCAATACTAGCTTACATGTACTCTCAAGAATGCTCATGTTACATGAAATCAGAAAAAATTATAACCATGTGTAAGCTTTAAATATGGTACAATCGTAATAGCAATGCCTGCTGTTTCATCATTTTATATTCGAAACTTGTCGCCCAGTGGCTAAGTGGTTAAGGCATCGGCCTGCCACGCCGGGGATGCGGGTTCGATTCCCGTATAAGACTTGGTTTTATTCTGGGGAACCGGTCAGTCTTCCGCCTGCAAAAGGAAGTCTAGAAAGGGGATCTGCAACCCACCGTTCATTGCCGGTGTCATCGTTTGTCAAAAAAATTCTTCTGTGATTTGTGTATTTCTTTTCCCTTGTATTTCCTTCATATGTACACCGGACTGGGATGTAATGTCGGCAGCTCCCATAAACATTAGCCCCCCCCCCAAAAAAAAAAAATCGAAACTTAGTAAATGGCTTGCAGTAAACGTCTGATACCCTCTTGACTCAGAACATTCCATTAGTCAAGTGGGTCACTTCTGCATGTTTCAACCATAAAAAAGTAACAATAATAGAAAATAAAAGTATTCCGTGGGCATCTCGACAACAGCCGATAAATACCTTCGTGTCTAGTGGCTGAATGGCCAGGGCGCTGGCATTCGGTTCGAATTCTGTGGGTTCGAATCCCACTGCTGGCATGGATGTTTTAGCCGTTAGGAATCGGCTTTAAACTGTAGGTCCCGGTCTAATTAGCCCTCGTGTAGCAAAAAGTTGACCATAGCGCTCCAAAACAAACCAAACCTTCGTGTCTAGGCCGGATATGGGCACGTTGCAGCCACAGACCGAAAAGTCTTTATGAGGTTAGTGGGTGGGGAAGGTACGGTCTACCACCCCGATGTCGGTCCTGGGGCGCTCGGTCAAAATTGTGGTAGCACGTAACTAGTCGGAATCCAACCCTTGTGGTGCAATTCTAAACCGGAGCCGCTCTACTCAGCTCGATGTCTATATGGACCTGGTCTTAACTTCCGACCAGGGGACATTAGGAACAACAATAGTATCGCTTGATAAGAAATTTATTTCAAATGTATTTTCTTACTATTTCTCCGAGAAATCTGATATTTTTTCTTTTAGTAAAGCATCTATATATGTATGGTAAGAATCAATAACTCTTCACAAACTAGTGGTTTCGTTATATGACTAAATGTGCATTAATTTAGGGAAATAGACTGTTACGTTTCCAAAACATTCTCAAATAGGCTATTAGCTATTTATTCGAAGACAATGGTTACTAATCTATCTATCCTAATAATAGCCCAGTTCTGTACCTCTGGAACGCTTCCGGAGCGACCGCTTCATCATAAATATATCAGCCTATGGCATCCATTTTGTTTTATGAGTTAGGCTTAACAAGTTAAAAGTAAAGTTAAAAAAGATTTGCTATCTAAACCCAAATAATTTATTAGAAACAACGTAATATAGACACAAAGCAACTTTATTTCGATTTTTAGACGGCTGTAATAATCGGTTATGACAATTTCAAAACAGCTCGCCAACGTTTAAAACTGTTCTCAGCATAAAATATCCTTTCATTGTAACGTATTTTCGATTTGATATTCATATTCATTAGAAAATTATCTTTTTCCCCCCCACCTTTCGAGTTATCATAGTGTTTCATTCAAATTAATAAGTATTCATTTTATATACACAGAACTTGAAAATGTAAACACGAGTGAGTCATTCATTCACCGTGATTCATTCATCGTCGTTAATTTAAGAAAAATTGAATCGTAGAATCTTTTTCACAGTAAAACAATTTTTTCATTATATTATTTTTAATATATATATTTATATTTTTGACCATATAATATATATTTTAACCAGATATATTACAATAATGCCAAATTTAGAATTTTCGGAAAGTTGCAAACTCGACGCATGCGTAGTGATATGTTCAAAACCGTCTGCTTTCAAAGCGTGCTTTCATTTACTTAGAGCGCAATGTAATACTTTTAAAATAAATGAATGTTGACGAAAGTCCCATTGTTAAAATGCGTCGTAAGGCCATTGAACGGAAATGTAGATGGCTTTCAAGACAAAGTCAGGAATCGCTAAACCGAATACGTGCAGCAGACTGTTAACAGACAGAATTTAATATTTCATAATTAACACATGTAATAGAATTAAGTAAAGTGATGCTATTATGTGGAGTTCAGATTTTATTTAAATTTTAAAAAATTGCATCTTAAATGGATTATAATAGTGCTGATGTGACATAATTTTAAATAATTAAAAATGTATATAATTTAAATAAAAGAAAGTAGAGAAGCTATTAAGTATACAAATAATATTGACTTTGCAGATGTAAATTGATAAAAATTAAAATTAACACTGACTGACTGACCGGCAGATAACACACAGAGCAAAGCGCTGGACCGAAAGGGCTGAAATTTTGCATGTCGATTCTTCTTATAGTGTAGGGGTGCACTAAGAAACATTTTTGAAAAATTCTTCCTAGATTTTTTAAATTGAATTTTTAAGCTGTTTTTGTAACATTTTTTGTAGTTTGCATTAAAACAATCTACAAACATCACAATATTCGGGTTATAAAATTTATATCATGAGAAAGATCATAAAAATTCCTTTAAAATGAAATCTTTTTCGAATCTTTACCTCCATTTTCTGATTTTTAGGGAATTTTTAAAGATTACTTTTTAGAATTTAATTTATTAAATGATGATCACGTGGTTTCTTTTATTTTTGTGATACTTTAAACCAATTTTGTGTCACGTGCATAGCAACGAAATAGACAAAAAAAATTTCTTTATGATGCGGCAGACGATTGGACATTATCCAAAAAAATATTAAGACACAATAAAAGAAATATTCCTCAAACTGTACTATATTAACTGTACTATACTCTTTAGTATGCTCTATTAGATTTAATTTCAATAATTTCTTCTACATTATTTTGTTTATAAAAAATATCCGTTACGATTTTTTTATAAATATATTTTTTTACATCAATTGCATACATTGATCGTTGCATTTATTATAAATACTAGCTGTTCACCCGGCGTTGCCCAGGTATTTATTAATCACAATTTTTTGCTACTGTAATAAGCGAGATGTGAATACGCGTCAATCTAAATGAGTAGGACCACACAGCCTGAATTGTGAGAAGGATTTATGACTCTCAAGCGGCCAGGCGCCGGGGAACAGGGACGTCGCAAGCGAACAACGCGGGCAATAAAACCATAAAAGTTAAGAAGACAGCAGCTATAAACCAAAGATTAGGAAACAGGTGTATGGGAGCTGAGAAATTTCCCAGACGAGGTGAGGCGTCCAGTGTAATTAAAATGCAAACATAAAAACAGGAGCCAACCTATGAACATGGTGGTTCATCCCCCAGCACAATCAAGAGGCGGAGCGAGCGAATCACAAGCCAGAAGACAAGATCCAATCAAAAAAAAAAAGAAACGACATATATATACAGGGCGTGAAGCATTTTAGAGGACCCCGTTATTAAAAAAAATGACAAGAAACTAAGCTGCCACAGGGCCGACAAGAGATCCCCTTATTACAAAAAGAACGACAAATACCCTAAGATGCTACAGGGCCGATGAGAATCCAAATAATACGAAATTGAATGCCCAGCGCGAGCTCCTTACGAAAAAAAGAAACAAAAAACAACGGAATAAGCTACTACAAGGACGAGAAGAGAATCCAGTGACGACGTGGAATTGATTGCTTAGCGAAGGTCCACAAACTACGAAAAAGTGCAGTATAAAAAAAATAACCCGAATCAACTAATGCTACTAGGCCGCTACCTGAAGGTGACGCATCCTCTTATAGTGGTTTGAACGACCGCCGACCAGTGCTGACCAACCTGCAGATCGTCATAGAGGTGATCAACTCAAAGCAACATTCGAGGTGTACTCCAAGTTTTCGTCGACCACTGAAATCCCGAACTCTTTTAGTGACGAGATACAGAACTCTCTTGATCTCTCTCTACGAATTGTAGTGACCGACAAATATTACACGAACTGTGGTATTCAAGTGGTGGAGACGAGTGCATCCGATAGCGACAGCAGCCCCATGGGTGAGCATATTTGCTAATATAATTTCTTTCACATCTCTACTTATTACATACTAGCGGCCCGTCCCGACTTTGTCCGGGTTGAACAAAATATTATACCAATAAATTTCCAGTTGATAGCCAATAAATTGTAAATCATTTTACCTTAATAATAACCTAAATAATACCTTAAATTAATATTACGTTAGTCAATAATGAAAGTTAATTTTTTAAAAGAAAAAGGCGTGCCGGAAAACGGCTAGGTTCGAACCCCTACCGTCAGAACAGAAGCCCACCGCGATAGCACCACGTTAAGAATCGTTGAAATTTTCGGCACAAAACGCGGTAGAAGACAGTAGCGGTAACAATGGAGATTGTTAGGATTAAGCCCCTAACTTTATTTCTACTGATCAGCTATACATAATATATAGCCTATGTCCATATGGAATAATGTACCTTTCAAAAAGTGAAGGAATTTTTCAAAAAGGTGCAGTGGTTCTGGAGATTACCCTCCACATACAAAATCGCTCTCTCTTTATATATAAGTACTAGCGGCCCGTCCCGACTTTGTCCGGGTTGAACAAAATATTATATCAATAAATTTCCAGTTGATAGTCAATAAATTGTAAATCTTTTTTTACCTTAAATGTCCAATAAAAAGCGTAGTTCCAAATGTAGTTTTCTTCAACAAACCCTTTAACGTTGCCAGTTTCAAAAATCCTTTTTGTATTTATCAATACCCCCTCTACTTGAATCTTAAAAATTTTAAACCTTTTCCTTACGGGGTGGGATAGCATATATCCGAAGCACATACTCTCGAAAAATACGGTGTGATGTCGGCAGAGATATAGTCTCGAATTCCTCTTCGTTGTGACTTACCTAACGTCTTTGCCCCCAAAGAACAATTGGGTGACATTCTGGGAACGGAGGGTGAATCTTGCCGAAAAGGACTGAATAATAATCTTTTGTCGTTCTAGCTAGAGGCTATTTCTTTTCATGCGAGAGACATCAGAAGGGCGGTTCACCCGCGGTTCATCCATTTTCAGCCTTTTGAGAGATGAAAGAGGCACTGAGGGCCGATGAACTACTATTGAAATTCTTCTTCAATAGTAAGAAAGCAATAAACCACTCTTTCCCCTGACCCCCCACGCTGAATGTCCCCCACGTAAAATGGGGATAGGAAGTAGATAACATTTTCCCGTTGTAAAGAGCGATTTCGAAAAACGGACCCCGTAAGCTAAAGGATGTTGCCATGGTTACTTGACTGCGGATAGAAGGAAGAAATGAAGGAAAAGATGTAAGGTACATTTTAATGTACAAAAGTTGTACATTACCCTCCACATACAAAATCTGCTCTCTCTCTTTATATATTATTATAGAAGTATAGATACTCATTGGTATCCTAAAATTAGAATAAGAGATGAAATAAAAAAACAAAAATAAAAAAGGATTTTAAGTAAAGAATTTTTTAAAAATTATTTTAAGCACCTAAAATAATATTCAAAGTAATATTACGTTATTTATTAATTAAAGTTAATTTTTTAAAAGAAAGAGGTGTGCTTGAGACCGTAGTTTTATTCAAAAATAAAAAAGGATTTTAAGTAAAGAATGTTTTTTTAAATTATTTTAAGCACCTAAAATAGTATTCAAATTAATAGAAAAAGTAATTTTTTAAAAGAAAGAGGTGTGCTTGAGACCGCAGTTTTATTCAAAAATAAAAAAAAGGATTTTAAGAAAAGAATGCTTTTTTTTAATTATTTTAAGCACCTAAAATAGTATTCAAATTAATAGAAAGAGGTTAAGAGATGAAATAAAAATACAAAAATAAAAAAAGGATTTTAAGTAAAGAATGTTTTTTTTAAAATATTCAATTTTTTAAAAAATTATATTCTTAAAATAATATTCAAATTAATATTACGTTAGTTAAATTTTAACGTTAATTCTTTAAAAGAAAAGAGAGTGCCGGAGAACGGCTAGTTTCAAACCGCTAACGTCAGAACAGAAGCCCACCGCGATAGCACCACGCCAAAGATCGTTGAAGTGTTTGGTACAAAAAGCGGTAGAGGACAGTAGCGGTAACAATGGAGATTGTTAGGATTAAGCCCCTAACTTTATTTCTACTGATCAGATATACATAATATATAGCCTATGTCCATCTGGAATAATGTACCTTTCAAACAGTGAAAGAATTTTTCAAATAGGTGCAGTGGTTCCGGAGATAACCCTCCACGTACAAAATCGCTCTCTCTCTTTATATATAAGTATAGATTATAGAAGTATAGATACACATTGGTATCTCAAAATTAGAGTAAGAGATGAAATAAAAATACAAAAATAAAAAAAGGATTTTAAGTAAAGAATGTTTTTTTAATTATTTTAAGCTCCTAAAATAATATTCAAATTAATATTACGTTACTTAATAATTGTGTGCACGGCCGCCATCTTGAATTTTTTTGCTCCAACTTGGCCATTTTACCGTGTTTTGAGGAGTGGAAAATTTCTCGCCAATGTGTTTTAAGCGGTGTTTTCAAATCGCTGGACTTTGAATTTTTTTAGCTTTTTTAATAAAAGCCACCTGTTTAAAATATGAAACATAGAAAAATTTTTGAAAAATTATTTAAACGTTGGACTTAGATTTATTTTTGGGTTTTTGATAAAAACCACTTTTTTGAAAAAATCATTCTCAAATATTGGAAATTTTGGGTTTTTCTTTTAGCTTTTTTAATAAAAACGACCTTTTTAAATTGTGAAACTTAGAAATATTTTTGAAAAATCATTTAATCGTTGGACTGAGATTTTTTTTTGTCATTTTTAATTAAAAACTACCTTTTCAAATTATGATCCATATGAAAAATTTGGTCAAATGAATTTTACTTACAGATAAAATTTCAATGCCATCTATTCAGTTTGCCCCAACTCTTTGACTAATACCAATGAATCACCAAAATATTATGCCAATATATTGTTAATTAGAATAAAAATAATGACTTAACCTTAACTAACTTTTTAACTTAGGTTCCTGGGGAGAGAGAAGTTGAACTTCAGTTATTTAAATTTATTTGCAATCCACTACAACTTGGAATTATAAAATATTTTAAAATATATTGTATTTAAAATGTATACTGTATTTTACATTTTACGAAAAAATGATGGCAGATAATTTTTACTTCAAATAAATGAAATGGTGTATCATTATAGTATACTAATTGACAATTGATAAACAAAATTAAAAGCAACTTAAATTTAATAAGTTAACGAAAAACTGATAATGGATTCAAAAATTTTCAACAAAAAGACTCTTAGTTTTAAAAATAATTTACTCTTTTGAGTATAGTCAATTTGACTCAGATTTCCAGGTCAAGGCCAAGATCTGACCTAAAATTATTATACTGTAATTAAAAGATCACATCAGAAATAACTGTTTGATCTTAAAATTAGAGAATTTGACATTGGGTTATTTTTACCAGAACGCAATAATTTTCGCCATGCGAAATGCGCCAAACCCTGGCGGAAAAATCCAAGATGGCGGCCGTGCACACAAATCTAGAGTATCCCCCCTAACTTTATTTCTACTGATCAGATATACATAATATATAGCCTATGTCCATCTGGAATAATGTACGTTTCAAACAGTGAAAGAACTTTTCAAATAGGTGCAGTGGTTCCGGAGATTACCCTCCACGTACAAAATCGCTCTCTCTCTTTATATATAAGTATAGATTTGCCTCTTGACCTAGAGTCGGCATTGCTGAGTATGTGTTAATAATACGCATTGTTCACGTGTAGAGATACTATTTTGTAATTTTTTAAATACATATATTCTTGATTAATGCTGTGTACTATTGCGGTGAAAAGTTAGCATGATGCCATGTGTGTAGATGTATATATAAGTGTGTAAATAAATTGTATATATATATAATCGGAGTGTCTTTACTGAGAATTGTAACCCTTGACTTAATTGTGGATAGAAAGAGAGTTGGTCGCAACGCGACATTACTAGCCTAACGATCATAGCCCAATAGCCCCAGAGAGGGTTATTACAGCTACACAGGAAAAGGAATAAATTCTACTTATAGTGTAAAATTTGAGTAATTTTTTGCAGGTATTTAAAAGTATATGTACTGTATACAAATGGTAAAGTAAAATTACAAATTCACTCTGTTATTTAACTCCAAACTTGATTATAAACAACATTTTTAGTTTCCTATATTCATCGCACTGACTCCGAATACAATGGATTTGACACTACTCTCGGACATGTTGGACATTTTGTTTTCACACCTCCTTCCCCTTCCCTCCTATGCAGATGGGAACAAAACTTGCACTTAAACGGCATCGGGACTGTCACTAATCATCACATCGACCCCAAAATCTATGGATTCGACACTACTCTCGGTCATTTTGGAGATTTTATTTTCACCCCTTCTTCCCCCCCCCATCAATGCTGACAGAGGCTGAATTTCCATTTAAACGGCATCGGAAGTGCCCCTATCTGTCGCAGCGACCCCGAAAACTATGTATTCGACACTACTTTCGGTTAGTTTGGGCATTTTATTCCCCCTTCTTCCCCCCTCGCCTCCTCCCAAATGCTGATGAGGGGGGGGGGCTAACTTGCACTAAAACGGCATCGGGAATGTCACTATTCATTTCAGTGACCCCAAAAACTATAGATTCGACACTAATCTTGGTCATTTTGAAGATTTTATATTCCCCCCTTCTGCCCCCCTCGCCTCCCCCCACCAATGATGATTGGGGGTTGAACTCTCGCTTAAACTGCATTAAGATTGTCACTTTTCCTCTCGGCGACCCCGAAAACTATGGATTCGACACTAATCTCGGTCCTTTTTGGAGATTTTGTATTCACCCCTTCTTCCTCCCCCCCCAACGTTGAAGGGGGAGGGGGGCTTAACTCTCCCTTGAACGGCATCGGGATTGTCACTGTTCCTCTCAGCGACTCCGAAAACCATGGATTTGACACTACTCTCGGTCATTTTGGACATTTTATATTCCCCCTTCAGCCCCCCTCGCCTCCCCCAATGATGATTGCGGCTGAACTTGCACTTAAACGGCATCAGGAGTGTCACTGTTCCTCTCAGCGACTACGTAAACTATGGATACGACACTAATCTCGGTCATTTTGGAGATTTTATATTCACCCCTTCTTCCCCCCTCGCCTTCACCCCTATGCTAATGGGGGCTGAACTTGCACTTACACGACATCGGGAGTGTCACTATTAATCTCAGCGACCTCAAAAACTATGGATTCGACACTAATATCAGTCGTTTTCGATTATTTTTACATGTGCCCCCTGCCCCCGCCCTAGGGGTGATAGGGACATCTTCCCCCCCCCCCAGTGTTTCCCGCGGGAGTGAGAACAACGTCTGTACAAAATTTCATCTGTATCGGATGGACCGTTCGGAACGCATAAAGGACACACAAAGAAACATTCTCTTTTATATACTATATAGTAAATATATATATATATATATATATATATATATATATATATATATATATATATATATATATATATATATATATATAGGCATTAATTGCATACATTGACAGTTGTATTTAATTTGAATGTACTCTGTAGCGAAGTACGGGTATTCAGCTAGTCTCAAAAACCATATAAAAAGCATGATCAAAAGGATAAAAAGCATGATATAGTCCGTAAGCTACGACTTAACTATTTGAGTCTAAAATAGAGTAATAGTTCTGATTAAATTTATCCTGTATAAAACTCCCTTTTAGCGCTTACATACCAGAAAGTTATTTATCAGACTTCCTGAATTATTTCCCTCTTTCAGATTTGGTTGAATTAAGTACGTGATTTAATAAAATAACTGTATGTACAAACAAATTTTATTTACCCAAGAGATTAATACTATGCAGTGAAATAATGCGCAAATTTTGAACCAAATGTCAAAGAGCAATAGAGCTGAAAACTAATTTATAATTTCTAATCTCTATCCAGATGTTTATGGCGTACATAATACATATACACACAACATCATTAACTCGTGAAAAGCAGTCGTTCCCCAAAGGAAACATATCAAGAAAACGATGTTTGTTTTCAATACAATGAGAATTCAACAATGATATTCGACACGGGCATACAACTGTTAATTATGAATTCTGCTCTAATGTCATTCAAAAATAATAAATTCCTCAGTGGCAGAACGGAGGCCGACAAAACGAGTTTTTAATACACTGCACAGTCAATACAAACAACTTCAATGAATACTTGCATATCAGATATTTAGTAATTATATCAATTACTCCCCGAGAATTCCTTTTGTGATCGTCCAGTGATTTATTTTCATTGTGCTAGAAATACTGACATTGTCTTCTTGGCCGTTGGCATAACATCTCTTTAATTAGCAATTCTTTTCATTGGTGTCCCTTTCTTTTAATACGACTTAAAATAGACTACATATATACATATTTATATAATTAAATTAAAAACTATTTGAACGTGGTGTACCAATTTTCAGCATAGCACCATACATATTGGTATACCATGTTCAAATAGTTTTTAGTTTAATTGCTTAAGCTTTGTTGATAATAGCTGCTTTATCGCATGTCTGCACCTGCTGTTTAGTATTCGTTTCTGTTAGGTATATTGAAATTCCCACATATATATATATATATATATATATATATATATATATATATATATATATATATATATATATATATATATATACGCTGAAGAGCCAGAAAAGCTGGTACACCTGCCTAATATCGCGTAGCACCCCCACGAGCAAGCAGAAGTGCTGCAACCCGACGTGGCATGGACTCGACTAATGTCTTAAGGTATCCTGGAGGCAATTCACCCCATGAATCCTGCAGGGCAGTCCACAAATCCATAGGAGTGTGAGGGGTGGAGATCTCTTCTTAACAGCACTTTGCAAGGCATCCCAGATATACTTAATAATGTTCATGTCTGGGGATTTAGGTGGACAATGTAAGGATCCAAAGTCAGAAGAGTAATGCTGGAGCCACTCGGTAGCAACTCTCGACGTGTGGGGTGTCGCATTGTCCTGCTGGAATTGTCGATGTCATTTGGAATGCACAATGGACATGAATAGGTGAAGATGATCGAATAGGATGCTTATGTACCCGTCACCTGTCCCCTGTGTCACCTGAATCGTCTCCAGACGTATCAGGGGTCCCATATCACGCGAACTGCACACGCCCCATATCATCACAGAGGCTCCACCAGCTTGAACAGTCCCCTGCTGACATATACGGTCCATGGATTCATGAGGTTGTCTCCATACCCGTACATTCGAACTACAACACAGCCACCCACGCTTTCGCGTATCGGTAAAATAAACTGATGGCAAGTCGCTCGACCGCATTCCCATTGGCCCAAAAGGACTAGCAGGACGAACATGGTCACTAAACAAACATCTCCAAGTCGGAATAAAATAATTTAAGTTTAACAGAAACCACCCATAGGGTGGCAGCAACAAAATGACAACGCAAAAGATAACGCATAAAGACAAAAATCATAACAAATGCGCAATAGGAGCCACTTTAAGCCTCAAAAGCCACAGATAATTAATAAATAAATTTTACCAATCAAGCAAACAACAATAAACCGTACCCGTACCATACCCATACCCAACCATAGCCGTACATGTCCATTTGCCCGATACAATTGGAAACGGGACCCGTCAGACCAGGCAACGTGTTTCCAGTCATCAACAGTCCAAAGGAGGTGTCGGCAAGGCGTAAAGCTTTATGCCATGCAGTCAACAACGGTACACGAATGGCCTGAAGCTCCAAAAGCCCATATCAATGACGGTCCGTTGAACAGTTTGCACGCTGACACTTGTTAATACGCCAGCATTGAAATCGGCAGCAATTTCAGGAAGTGTTGCTCGTCTATATCGTTTAAGGTTCGTCAGTCGTCGATGGTCCAGTTGTTTCAAGGTATTTTTCCGGTCGTACCGCTGTCGGAGATTTGATGTTTTACCGGATACCTGATATTCACGGTACACTCGTGAAATGGTCGTGCGCGAAAATCGAAAGTGCATCGCTACCTCGGAGATGTTATGTCCCATCTCTTGTGCGCCGACTATAACGCCACGTTTAAAGTCACATAAAACCTGATAACCTGCCATCGTAGCAGCAGGAACCGATCTAACAGCTTTGCTTGAGAAGCTTCAGGAAGAGTAGGAGTAACTACAGTAAATGGGCAGGGCCCTCCACTGTAGGATGATATAGCAATGCATAAAACTTAAGAGATCAGTAAAAAACGAAAGTAGGAATGAAAATAGAAAGGGGGGTTTAAATAGTCTTTTCTTTTGTCCGGAATTAACTCTCGAATTTGCATTTAACTCTCTAATAGTGATTGATCGACAGTTTACTTACAACTAAATCTTTATTTAGTAACTGCATAAAGCAACTGCATTAGTTATATCAGCCTAACAGCTTTGCCGGGCACCTCTTGTCTTATATAGGAGCTGCTGACCGCATCGCGTTACAATGAATGGTTGAATATCTCCGTTATTTGCATACCCACGACTGTACCAGTTTTTTGGGGGCTCTTCACTGTACGCTTGCTGGCTTGCTTGCATGCATGCATACATACATTAATTAGTCCCTTTTTCATCAAAAATATATTTCAGTTAGCAGTTTAGTAAGATATGTATTTTTTTTATTACGATTCATTTCTCAATATCACCAGAATTATTTAACTCGTGTCCCCCTTTAATGTAGAATTCTTTTTCTGCTTGTATATCTCATGCAGTTGCTTTATGCAGTTACTAAATACAGCTTTAGTTGTAAGTAAATTGTCGATCTATCACTATTCGAGAGTTAAATGCAAATTGGAGAGTTAATTCTGGACAAAAGAAAAGACTATATAAGAATATTAAAAATGAATTATTTTATTTGTAGCTTTTCGGATGAACTCAAAATGTGAGATGCTGTAACATTACAGAGTAATACAAGGAACAAAATTTTTTACTATGATATGTGAATTTGAGAGTGATCACCTATGGGATCTCTGAAAAAAAATTTTTACTACCTTCCTTCATTTTTTTTCCCAAGCGAAATTCATAAAATAAGATAAGATTACAAGAAATACCGAAATAAGTTTATTCTTATCTTTAGCATTGAATCGGTTGCCTTTCGTCAAATTTTAAGCAATTTATGTTTTGAAGGTTTCGCTGTTTATTGTAGTCACCTGTTCTCAGATTAATCGAAGTTTTCGCTAATATTCGAATGCTATTATCAATCCATACCTTTTTTTTTATTCCTTAAATAATTTGTTAATCAGATCATTCTGAGTCCAAAACCTGGCTAAAAATCGTAGCTGCCCTGTAAAAAGTCTCTGTTGAATCAATAAAAGATGCAGAATTAGGGGGGGGATCAGTACCTTTAAGCTTGTCGAAATTGCTGTAAACAAACATACTCCTGTTCAAACTAATCAAACTCTAATAAAATTACAAAAAGAAATGTCGTTTTCAATTGGTATTTGATTAACACATTTTGAATTATATACAGTAGAACCCCGTTATAGCGAACCCTGTATATAACGAACTCACGGATAGAACGAAATTTTGGTCCCGCCGTTTTCCTATTGTACGTGATTTAATTAGTATTGTGTCAGTTTAATGTAATCGATTTTAGTCGATTTAATTCCTTAATGATCATTTTAACAGATTTTATCATTTTTTTAATACATCATTATTGAATACACGTTGCAACTAATGAGTTATTCATTTTGTGAACATTTTTCTTAAAAGTTCGGATATAGCGAACCACCGGATAAAGCGAACAAAACCTTTAGTCCCTTGAAGTTCGTTATAACGGGGTTAGACTGTACTCTGCAAAAATTAAAGGTTTTCTTTTTAAATTAATATTTTTATTGCATGTTTAGAAAATGATCCTAGATACGGAATGTCTTGAATCACTGTGCGCACCATAAAACATAAAATATACACCCAGGAATAAAATGGTGATTGTAATATATTAACAATACACATACCTTTAATTTAAAACCAAAATACTGGTAAAAAGTATTGATTAAATTTTAAATGCTCATAAATTGTAAAAATTTCACAATAGAAAAAAAATTTTACAAGTGTGTTCCTTGAAAAACAACTTATTTTTTTTTTTAAAAAAAAGCTCTAATTTTTTGGTTTTAAGTTATAGATTGTCACAACACATACATATAGTTACATTTTTCTCAATAGTGCACTAATAGTTTGGTTGTAACAGTGAGCATAGTTACTAAAATTCATATACAGTGGAACCTTGATCGATCGTTCGAATAATCGTTCTCCCGCATATGTCGTTGATTTCAAATCAATCCCGATGATAATATTTCTTTGAATTATATCTTCAAAGAAATATTATCAGCGAATCTACAATTTTTCGGCATTTATCGTTTAGTGCAATAAGTCCCTTAAAAAACGATCGATCGAGGTTCCACTGTAAATAGCTTGCTAGGCTTTGGAACTCCTCCCCGGCTAAGCAAAGAAATGAAAAATTTAGGGTAACGTACTTAAAAAGTGACATTTTACACATCAGGCGTTTTATTCCAAAAGCAACAGAAGTTTTGTGTATAAAACAATTATTTGCATCAAACCAAAACACAAAAAAAAAGTCGCGTCAGTGACCAAAAGAGGAAAATGCACATAAAACAAACACTTACCATCTTATCGCTTTTATGGTCAAAACATGAATGCGGCTTTGGGTAAATCACTAGTACGAGTTCGAAATCATATCAACTGCTAATTTCTGACCAGGAAAGTCTCAGCAATCATCTTCAAATAGTCTGGAATATTTTCCTCGCACTTTTACCGATTTTTATGTGTTTGGAAATATATTCTAAAAAACTGTCCTGTTACTACCTAATAAAAAAGATAGCCTAGTTCAGTTTTAAATTTTCGGAAGGTAATTCTGAATTATGTCACTTCTTTGCCGTAAAATACTTAGAACTTGATATCGAACAAATTGGTTCACAGCGTCCACCTTTTTTCATGCTTAATTTTTCATATTATGAAAGTATAATAAACACAACACAAACCAAACAGTCGCTAAAAGCCAACTATTAATTTCTCCTTCTTCCTGAACTGTTTTATCAGAGGATTTACTGATTTACCAGGAGTTGTTGCTTACGCCTTGCCAGAATAATTTTCATCACACTTTTGCTGTTTTCCTCGGTTGCCATTCACAGCGACGTAAATAGTTGTTGTCATCGCACAATTAAATTATGATACTTCGAGATCACCTTTCCTATTCTGTCCGAATATATTTCATATAGGGATCACAAGACTAATGTTATTTGATAGCTTTGATTCTAATAATATTATTTCGTAGCATTTCGTCTACCATAGCACAGATTTCCGCTAAAGGTTTTAGGGCCTGTTCACATAGGAGTCCGTTGCGTTACGTTAAGGAAAAGATGACGTTGAGACGAAAATAAACCAATCAAATGCCCCGAAACGATTAGCAATGAAATTTTTAACGCCTATGAATGGTTTATTTTCGTCTCAACGTCATCTTTTCCTTAACGCAACGCAACGGACTCCTATTTGAACAGGCCCTTACATTGGCACTTATTCACGTATTTGATATGCCAGGGAGTACATGAGGCTTCATGAGCTATTTTGGTTATGGACAGAAACACAATTTTAGTTTCTTATGGTAGTTCTTCGCTTATTCAAATTTTGCATCGAAATTTCTTTTTGCGAGCAGTTTCTTTTGATGGGAGGTAAGATATCAACTCTCACCATCAGGTACTTCAAAAATTGAAAATCATGCCGTGGCTTCAAAATGATTTAAAAATGACCAAAAGCAGAATTTTTCTCCTCCTTAGCAAGTTATGATTAAGACGTTCTACGGAACCTAACGCTTCGTTTTAAATGAATAGTGATTGGTATTTCTATGGTGCCCGGTATAAAGGGCTTAAGTCAAAAACAGTGATTTAAATATAAAACGTTATCGACTTTTATACCAATCGCAGAACGATAATTTCGACTTCAGTCTTCTGTACAAAGAAATGTATTTTTGTATACAAAATTGATTGACTCAAACTTTTTATACAAGTCAAAAGATTTTTGTTTTTTTATCAATACTAACAAATATTTAAAAATCACTTTTTGGACTTAAGCCCTTTATACCGGGCACTATAGATTTTCAAAAATATTAGTAGTTAAATTCCATAATAGTGGGAAAATATCGATCATAACAGTATTCCTCTCTATAATACTATCTTAAGAAGTCTATTCTTTTGGAAAATTGGCAAATTGGGGGTTCTGACCGAGATGCATGCTCAAATTTGATCGTATGAAAATGACGTCATTCAACTGACGTCAATACACGTATTGTTATTTAACAACAGTACTCATTGAGAGATATTGCACAAAAAGTATCCTAATGTCCTTATTTTTTAACATAGTAAAATTCTCTCATACTAGGAGTACAGATTCAAATGGTTACAGGTCCCTAGGTAACCAGGGTACGAGGGAAACAACATAATCAATATCGAACTTTATGGTGTCGATTGCTTTAGGAACTTATCGAACTATTTATTGCTTTGTCAAACATATGGTGTCGATTGCTTTGCCCTGTTCAGGGTATTAAAATCTCGTTTAACCTCGTACCCTGGTATCCTGTTTCTTACCCTAGTTAGTTCAGACAAAGCGTTTGTTGGAACTTAACACTAAATAATTTCCAACGAAAAATACTGTCTGGAAAATAGACCTATAAGATCTGAGCGATTAGTGTTTATTAAAGCTCCCAGAGTAATGTTGTTTATCCCCTGTTTGTGGTATTGTTTGTAAATACGAAACACCATGGTGTTCATTTTACATGTAGCCCCATAATTTGAGAATACCCACAAAGGCGTTTACTCTGAGAAATGCCTCATAAAACACGACTCGAACTCAAAATAAGAATAAAGTGCGTCATTCACTCTGGAAAAAATTTATTTGACCAATTTTATTTCATTATAAACAAATTGCTTGCTAGAAATAGTTCTCGTGGGCTGGTAAGAAAATCATATACATATAAACTTTTAAGAACATTTTTTAATTTTCGTACTTTTTTTCTAAACTAAATGCTACATAATCAAAACGTTTTTAAATACACTGGTGTAAGAAATTAAGAGAATTTGCAGACTTGGGCTATTATCTCTAGAACTACTGTACCGATTTTAAGGAAATTTGATATGTACATACATTGATACAATACAAAACAAATAACCATTCAATAATTGTAATACACACGCATGATCGTGGGTAACACTCGTTGGAGTCGGGAGGTATGAAACAGCGGATGCAGAATAAACAAAAAAAATGGGTTAATAGATGGTGTTATTTTGCAGCAATCGGTTAATTTCATATTGTAACAGTAAAAATGAGTAACCACCAACGTTTAGATGATGGAATGAGGTGGCTAATTGTGGGGAGCCTAGAAGCAGGCCAATCTCAAGTCCAAATTTGTAGAGAGTTCAATTTAACGCCCAGCGTCGTGTGTAACTTATGGAAACAATTCTAGGATACCGGATCCATCGAGAAAAAGCCTGGACAAGGTCGTCCAAGAGCCACGACAGCCAGAGAAGATCATCATTTGTCGATTATATCGAGGCATAACAGGAGTTCTACAGCTTCTCACCTCTCGTGACTTGTATGCAGCCACAGGAACCCATGTATCAAGGGTGACTGTTTCCAAAAGACTTCATGAGAGAGGGTTGTTTGCAAGAAGACCTGCTGTTTGCGTCCCGCTCACTTCTACGAACAGGAGAATCTGTTTATCATGGTGCAGAGAGCATAAAGATTGGAGTACGGATCAATGGGCGACCGCTCTCTTCACTGATGAGTCCCGGTTCAGCCTAAACACCGATTCTCGCCGTACGTTCATATGGAGAGAACCAGGGACCCGCTACCTACCCTCCAATGTCCGCGAAATCGACCATTATGGCGGAGGAGGTTTAATGGTCTGAGCAGTCATCATGTTGGATGGCCGCACATCTCTCCATGTCTTTGAAAGAGGCACTGTTGCTGGTGTGAGGTATAGGGATGAGGTCTTGGAGCCCTATGTTCGCCTTTTTAGGGATGCAGTTGGCCCTGAGTTCATTTTAATGGACGATAACGCGAGGCCACATAGAGCTCTTCTGGTCGACGAATTTCTAGAGAGTGAGGATATTCGCCGGATGGATTGGCCAGCCAGATCTCCAGACCTTAACCCTATAGAGCATTTCTGGGACGCTCTGGGGAGGGCAATTGCAACTCGCAACCCCCCTTCGAGAACCATCCAGGGAATGAAAACAGCGTTGCTGAACGAGTGGGACAAATTGCCACAGGAAATGATAAACTGCCTTATTTCAAGTGTGAAATCAGACTGCGAGACCTGTATATTTATAAGACGGGACCATACCCCCTATTAACCCATCTATTAACCTATTTTTTTGTTTATTCTGCAACCGCTGTTTCATACCTTCCGACTCCAACGAGTGTTACGCACGATCATGCGTGTGTATTACAGTTATTGAATGGTTATTTGTTTTGTATTGTATCAATGTATGTACATATCAAATTTCATTAAAATCGGTACAGTAGTTTTAGAGATAATTGACCAAGTCTTCAAATTCTCTTAATTTCTTACACGAGTGTAAAAACACAGAATAAAAATCTAACATTTAGCATGGAAAGCAATTATGGAACGAAATAAAAAATTTAGGCAATAGAACAAATTTAGAAACAAAATAATTTTTACAAAAGTTAAACCAAACATCGATAACTTCCAGATACAGGGAAATTCTTTTTATAGGAGTTCACAGTGTCTCGCATTTAAAAACCTTATTTTTTTTTATTTGTCTATTTGAGAGACCAAACGGGGTGAATGACTCCTGTAGAACACATTCTAAATTAAAATGCGTGTAATTTTCGATAAATTCTTTATATTAACATGAACAGCACATGCTTCTGCCTCATTTAAAGAGGGTTAGTGATTGGCATTTTCAATGTCAACTGGCTTAAATTTCAGTGTTCAGTCATTCTCATCACTCTGCAAATGAGAATTTTGGATCCCAGTAAAAGCTTGTTGCACTACACCTATGAAACATTAAACAGGGTATTAATTATTAGGGCTGCTATGTACTAAGAAAAAAATTCGTATTTCCCTTTTCCTCTATTTGCAGACTTTTGTGGTGGGAGGAGTCCAGTTGACAGTTCGAGAATTCCATCCCCCTTAGGATTGACATTTTGAGGGATTGTAATGCCTCTCTCTATGGGGGGGTTAAGCGCCGCCCCCAATTTTTTTATTTAAAATATATTTTTGTCAACTATTTACAGGTACATAAAAGCTGATAATCAAATAAAATTGCTATTGTCAGATAGCCTGAACTTTTCTGCAAAGCGCTACAGGATTCATTTTATAAATTTCGTCCACCGAAGGAATTTATGAGCGTTTAAAACACACTATACCAGATTTTTTTCCCGAATAATTTAAATTTTAAAATATTAATTGCATTTTTTTTAAAAAAACGAAAATTTTACACAAATGTAAAATTTCTTTCTCTATGACGGAGAAAATTTATTTTTTTTAAATCTTTGAATCCAAGTCGGCAAACCGTGGACAATTTTTCTCCATAGGTTAACATTGAGGGGAGCGAATCCAATGGGGTTAGTACATAGCAGCCTTAACTGCCGAAACTCTTTATCATAATGGCAAATTTAAACTCAATAACCAAATTTAATTCACCTTTAAAAGTACTTTTTGGAAAGAATTTACGACCGTCTTGAGACCACTTACAACACCAAACGCCCTCGGATAAAGCAATCGACCCCATAAAATACGATATCGACTATTTTAGGAAATCCTAAGAGATTAAACACAAATAGAAACATGCAACATAGCTCTCTGAGTCTTTTCTGGATGTCCTGCGGTAATGACGTCAGCAGAATGTACTATTTGCATTTCTGGCCACAAGCGAGCCTCTGTATCATTCCATTAAACGCCCAGTGAGTTCAACCAATTAATTTGCAGATTAACTGCTAGAGACACGTACGGTCTGATTGAATAGAAATTTCCTATTAAGTAAAGGCTACATTTGGAGCTAACGGTGTTGGGTAAACGGAAAGTCATAAATATTCCGGGGTCAAAAACCTTGGGGTAAATTTACGAGTGTCCCGATTCAGTGCTTTTGGGTAACATTTTGTTCATCTGTTGTTTCAGGGGCGTAAAAAGGATAACTTAATTATTACAAAACGCATCTGGATTTTTAGTCCGTTGTATATTGATTAGTCTATTTATAAGTCAATTAGATAACAACTCCACCGTAATTTGCAGCTCTCTTAATAACACCGAGAACAAAATAAAATCGATATGATTTTTTTTCCAAATTAAGGGAACTCACGACTCTTGAATAGAGGAAATAAGGCATATTTTCATACTTTTTGACTCTTTGTAACTATTTCAATTTACGCCCAATTTTTCCAAATTTTATATATATGATAACTTGATATATTTATTTTAATAAACAAATTTTCAACTCTCAAAATAATATTAAATATATTTTTTTTTAAATTCTTTAGATATACCTTGTTTTTTAAGTATTTTTATTGTATACTGGCTTGCGCGCAGAACTATGAAATTAATTTTACACTTAAATGTATAATTCCTGTTTTATATTTAACTTAAATAATTCAAAATATAATTGAACTAAAACATTCAACATTAAAATTTTTTTTAAATTTTTTCAAAACTGTTAAAAATGTACTTAAAATTTCCTTAAATTTTTGCATTAATGTACCCCTGAGAAAATTACAAAATGTGCAGTGATTGCAATAATTCTAGTTCACACGCAAAAAAATAACTTGATTATGCAGTGATAAAAATTTCATGGAATTGTGTTTGATAGTTTTTGAGATATCAGTTGCGGAATGATGCAAAATTCCATTTTGAGAAAAATGAGCTTAAAATTTTTATTACCATAAACTTGATCAGTAATTAAATATTTAGAATATCAATATCTCCGGAACTAAACGGAATATTTTCATGCGGTTTGCTTTATTTTGTTCAGAAATTATTAGGCTTTAACATATATATATTTTTCAAAAAATCGAATGTTTTAAAGATTTAAGAGTAATGAGTCTCCTTAAACGAGACCAGACTTGCAGCTTACTGTTTGTGAAGGAATATTTTGTTTAAGGCTGGGTGGTGAACTTGATTAGGCCAAATTTTCAAATATTTAAGAGAACGATGGAGGTTAATTTTTTTTTACACTTTTTATCATAGAGATATGAAACTTTGTACATATATACATTTCATCTTAAGTATATAGAATACCTTAAAAGAAATTTCCAATGTCATTAAGATTTTTTCAAAAATTAAAAATTTATAAATGAAAGTTTAAAATGCTCCTTGCGACTTAATTTTTGAGATATTTGGTTGATTTTGCCTTTTAATAACATAAAACTATATTACAAAACAAATCTGGTCATCAATTATTTAATCCCTCGAATAGATAATTTTTGAGAGTTTTTTTTTTAATTCCATCCCGAATTTCATCAAAATTTTGTTTTTTAACCCATTTACGCCCAACTTAATTTAAAGCATAAAAATAAGCAAAATTCCTTCAAATTTTGTTTAAGACATCAATATTAAGCTAACCTAGAGAAATAACTCCAATCTCGTTGGTACAGCTCGAGATAATTAGTGTCCTATTTATAGGACGCTGGTCGTTTGTAGAAGTTTGAGATAAATATGGTTTTCCTGTGTGACTTTCATAAGTGTGCCAACATACTTTTTTGTGTTTAGCATTTTTGACATTTAATGATTTATTTAATATATATCTAAGATAAAAGGAAGAAGAAAAAATTTATATTATTCAAACAAAAATATTTAATTAGGGCAATTTACAAGTCTTATTTTCATATAGTTATGAATGATACTTGGGAAAACAATTTGAGCAAAAAGTTACATTGCATTTTGAGCAAAATGTAAGAGGCTTTCCCCGACAATTCTGGAATTGACATTTTCTTTGTTTATCTCTTTTGAGAATTAAGTGGTTTTTCCCATCTAATTTGACAGCGTTGATCTCTTATTCTTTGATGTCTGTGTTAACATTGCTCTTCCGAAACTTTTTCGTGTGATTTTTCCTATTTTGGGATATGCAATGTTACCCCAGTCAAAATAGACCCGATTTTGACGAATGGCTAAAAAAAATATGAAAGTTTTGAAATTTGGTGGAGATGTTTGTTTAGGCATCCTAATGAACATACTAAAAGTCCCCACCGATCAGACTTGAGCTTTCGCCGCCATCTTGGAAAATGTGTACACTTTTTTGGTTTTTTGGAAATATCTTTAAAAATATTGGTTTTATAAAAAATAATTAAACACAAAAATTAAAGAGCATTAAATTATGAACAAAAATCATTCATAACATTTTTTTATATGTCTAACAGGAACAAAGATAACTGACTTTGAAAAGAGCGCACTATCACACCTGGGACGCGCAAGCGCGGTTCCCCATCGCGGTGGGGGAGATAGCCTCGCATGTGCATACCATAATTAGCCAAATTAGTTTTACACTAAATGGGAAGGTTTTTTGTATTTTTTCAAATAAATAGGGAAATATTAACTTTGCGTAAAAAAAGTTTATTTCAAAAATTAAAAACCATTAAATTATGTACAAAAACGATTTTATACATTTTTGTCGTAAACCTAACAGGAACGAAGATATTGGCTATAAAATGCGCGTTGATAATGGAGGTAGCTTCTACAAAAAACAATGCACAAAAAACACATTATATTTTTTTATAAGTCTAACACAAACAAAGATAATTGACTTTGGAAAGAGCGCACTATCACACCAGGGACGCGCATGCGTGGGTGCCCATCGCGATGGCTGGAAGACACGCGCATGTGTATTCCGTAAGGCGCCAAATCGGTCTTACCCTAGTATTTTCCTAGCCAGTTAATAGTTAGTCACCGTTCCGTGTGCGACTGTGATCAATAGCTGATACGGAACTATGTTTTATATGTAAAAAATTAATGTCAAATGATGATTTCGTGAATGTAGGAGAAAAGGGGATCGACGCTTTAAAGAGAGCTAGTGTCCAAAGAAAAGACAATAAGCATGAACAGTTGGAACATTTAAAATCTGTTTCGGTTCATTCGTTGTGTCGGAGAAATTACACCAGACCAGGAAGTATAAAAGTTGATTTAAAAAGAAATGCAGAAATCGCGTCAACATCCCAAAGTGAAGAGCGCGCGGTAAGTTTACTTTTTTTTTATCTCAGTTCAATTTTCGAACAAAATGTTTCTTTTGTACGGCAGTGATAGACGAAGAATTCAAAGCAAGACAAAAGAAAAAACAACTGACAGGCGAAGAACTTAGTACGAAGTTAGAAGTCTCGAAATGAAAAACAAAGTTCTTGAAGCTGCAGAGAATAGATATGACCAGTGGGGAGAGGAAGTTCAGTGCCGTATAATAAACGTTGCTGATTTAGTTGCAGCTGATGCGATTTATTACCAAGATTGCTTCATGACTTTTTTCTACACACTGCACCAATCAGAAAGAGAGGGCGGCCTGAGTCGGATTACGTCTCAGTAGCTGTAGACGAAATATCCTTCTTCCTTGATAATAATGACGACTGTCAATTCTCACTACCCCAACTCAAATCTCAAATTACAGGGCTAGTTCCAGACGACATCACTTTGAGAAATAAGTTGAAACAAAAATACGGGGATGGCATTATTTTTGCTTCAAAAAAGTTACTGTCATATGTTTACGTAATACTGGAATGAAAGTCTTATCAGACTCTTGGTACGACAAAAGGATACGAAATGATCGTGAGGAGCGTCTACGTATAGTACAAACTGCTGCAGCCATAATAAAAGAAGATATCCAGACACCAGTTTATGATACTTATTGCTACCCTCCAAGTGATAACTTTTCAGAGATGTGAACAAGGGCATTCCAGAAAGCCTAAAATCTTTTTTGGAGCACTTGATTATTAAAAAAATGACTGCTAAAGCGGAAAAAAAAGTCACTTCAATAGCTCACGTCATTATATCAGCGCTAAGGCTACGATCATTTATGTCTCGTCTGCTCAATGGTCTTGATTTATTTTTGTACAAAAAGTTCTGTTCCAAGAATTTAATAACAATGTTCTCGAATTTGGGATTTTGTTCTTCTTACTATGAAGCCCAAACACTTGAGATGTCAGACATAAATCATCCGCAACCCCAAATGCGCGAGGGATCATTCTACCAATTCGTATTTGACAATGCAAATTTCAATGTGTCGACAATCGATGGCCTGAATACGTTTCATGGGGGTCATTGCTTGTTTTACTCCAGCGTCAGCAGTGGAACCCGGGACGAAGATAAAAAAATTAACCGAACTTACATCCGCATCGACCGTAGGAAAAATGGGAATCATTCCTCTGGAAACGTTTGAAAATTTTCGGGGGCCTGGGTTAAAAACAATTACTATCGAAGATTTGAATGTCTTAAATCCTTTAGCGGAAGATTTACCACTGCCTAAGCCATCTGATATCTCCTAGATGTGTGCTAAGTGGTTAGGTCTTCCACAGATACCTGAATGGAAAGGATTTTTCCATTGTATAACCAGAAACCAGCCTTGGGAAAAGACCAAAGTAATACCCCTTCCTTTTGTTTATTCACCAAGTATGACACCAGTTTCACTGTGCTGAAATATGCTGCCCAGTGTGTTAAAATGCACCAAAAGTCTTGCATACTCACGTTTGACCAACCACTGTATATTAAAGATCGAGAGATAGTCGCAGCAACTTCCAATCCATTATTATCAAGTTGTATTGTGAGGCTTGGTGGATTCCATCTTTTAATGTCATTCTTAGCTGCATTGGGTACATAATGGCTGGAAGTGGGTTAAAAGAAATACTCACTTTGATTTATGCACCTACGTCAGTAGAAAAAATGTTGCATGGCCATGCATACGCTAGGGCCGTCCGAGCTCATTTATTGACCCAAACAGCTTTAGCAAAAATAATTTTTGACGGCATGGGCATATCGGATTTGGAATGTAAAAATTTCCGTGAGTTGTTTCGAGATTTTGCTACTAAACCACCATCGCAAGAAACCTTAAACGCACACACTTAAATACGAGCCATCGAAATTAAAATGAGGAAGACTTTAGAGCACATGAAAAAGAAAGGCCCAACTGCCTGTGGGGCTGGAAGCGTCAAGAGAAAATTCTTGTGCCCATTACAACTATGGATGCAATAGCTCCCGATTCAGTTTTAAACATGATGTTTTGCAACTGTAAGACTGACTGTGGAGTAAGATGCGGATGTCGGAAAGCATGCATCAACTGCACAACGGCCTGCAATAATTGCAATGGGGTATGTCAGAATGGCATCAGCCCTGTTGATGATGACGATCGAATGAAAGAAGTTGATGAATGGGCCGATGCTAGCGGATCCATAGACGATCTATACATGCCTGACGAAGGGGAGAATCCCGTACCGAAAAAAGCACGTAAATCCTGAAGTAGGTAAGCTTGAACAATTATTCGCAATGGAAATCTGATAGTGAATACCCCCAAGTTTACTACATTCATGTATAAAATTAATAATGATTAATTATTTACATAGCCAAAAACATTAAAGTCTATTTTCTTGTGTTTAAAAAGAATGCCGAAATGTGGGAGAGGTTAGAAATTCAAAGAAGAGTGCCTGCAACGAGACTTTGAAGCTACCTCCATTATCAACGCGCATTTTATAGTCAATATCTTCGTTCCTGTTAGGTTTACGACAAAAATGTATAAAATCGTTTTTGTACATAATTTAATGTTTTTTAATTTTTGAAACAAACTTTTTTTACGTAAAGTTAATATTTCCCTAGTTATTTGAAAAAATACAAAAAACCTTCCCATTTAGTGTAAAACTAATTTGGCTAATTATGGTATGCACATGCGCGGCTATCTCCCCCACCGCGATGGGGAACCGCGCTTGCGCGTCCCAGGTGTGATAGTGCGCTCTTTTCAAAGTCAATTATCTTTGTTCCTGTTAGACATATAAAAAATGTTATGAATGATTTCTGTTCATAATTTAATGCTCTTTAATTTTTGTATTTAATTATTTTTTATAAAATTAATATTTTAAAAGTTATTTCCAAAAAACAAAAAAAGTGTACACATTTTCCAAGATGGCGGCGAAAGCTCAAGTCTGATCGGTGGGGACTTTTAGTATGTTCATTAGCATGCCTAAACAAACATCTCCACCAATTTTCAAAACTTTCATATTTTTTTTAGCCATAAAACCTATTTTGACTGGGCTATGTCATTGTATCGCCTTATATCTTTCACGCTTTTATTCTCAATGTTAACCATGTTGTAAGCGATGCAAGTGTTTACAATTGCCATATCAATTATACGTGTAAAAATCGGCCAATATCATTTTATTCCCACGAATTTTAATTTTATGTTTTTCTAGTAGCCAATCGTGATGGTCAACTCCACCAATATACTTGTTGTAATTGCTTTCAGTGGTTCGATTTTGTCGAAATTTGCCGCAACAGTCACACATGTATTATCGTTCCATTTGACTACCGTGGTATTGTCTTTATCGTCAAAGCGATAATCATATGAACGTCGATTTTTCTTTTTTTAATGTTGCATCAGCGTCGACAGGACAGTGTGCTAGTCTGTGCTAGCTCCTAATTTTAAATGCTCGATCATTCTTTCGAGAGCGTTCTTCATTCTTAACCTTTTCCTTACGGGGTGGGATAGCATGTATCCCAAGAATAATGGCCCAGGAATATGTATATATATATATATACATATATATATATATATATATATATATATGTATGTATATATAGATGTATCTATCTATATATATATATATATATGTATGTATATATAGATGTATCTATATATATATATATATATATATATATATATATATATATATATATATATATATATATATATATATACATATATATATATATATATATATATATATATATATATATATATACATATATATATATATATATATATATATACATATATATATATATATATATATATACATATATATATATATATATATATATATACATATATATATATATATACATATATATATATATATACATATATATATATATATATGTATATATATATATATATATATATATATATATATATAATGTATATATATATATATATATATATATATATATATATATATATATGTGTGTGTGTGTGTGTGTGTGTGTGTGTGTATATATAGATGTATCTATATATATAATATATATATATATATATATATATAACCTCCTTCATGGGTGTTACAAAGGGGTATGAAGGGGTATGAAATTTCCCGTTCTAAAGAGGGAGTCGGATAAAGGGGAGTCGGATATACCCCGTAAGCAAAAGGTTAACAGCAAAATTAATAATCCCTTTTATATCTGCTTAAAGATGGCTAAAAGTATCAAAAGAATGCATTGTCATCGTTTTCTAAGCTATTCTAAAAGTTTCAAATGTCTAGCTACTCGGGAAGTTAGTTAAAAATCGATTGCAAGATTTGTACTGGACAAACAAACCAGAAAGCGAGTTAATAAAAACATGTAAATAAATCAAATTTAATTACCTTATTAAAGTAGGATTGTAAAATGCATGCCCAATTTCTTAGTAAACAGTATCAGGATTCTTCCTTATCAATTTTATGAATTTTGAACAAAAATTAAGTCGCATACAGCATTTAAAAAATCTAAAAACCTTGAAAAATCTGATTTGAGAAAAACAGATTTAAAGTTGATTACTACACTTACCTTTATTACTTACTTCGCAGAAGCATCATAATTTATTTTTTACTTGAAAAAAAACTATTTCGGTACTATTATCCTAAAGAAATATATATATATATATTTTTACAATAACACAATCAATATTACAGTAAAAAAGATTTGCTCAAATAAAGGTACACTGTCTCCTTAAAAAGTAAGATTTCTTAGTTGCGTGCGTATCATTTAGTTTTTTAGTAGGGAAAGAAACTTTTATTATAAACTAATCATAACAGATTTTTATTTTGAAGTTAAAGGGACAGTGGACCTTCAAACCTAACTTTTTGTGTTTTGAATGGATTTGCTTGAAATTTGAATACGTGATTAGTACCATAGATATGTAAAAGTGGTTAAAATTTAAAGATGAAATATTAATAATTTAGGAATTTTGAAATATTAATTATATCAAAAATTGCCCTAATTAAAAATGTTCCATACGCATTTATTTTGCATATAATACGGTAATTTTTATTTACAGGATACCTTATAGAACTAACAATGAAACTTATTGCTTATTTTAAGCATTCATTAAAAATACAAAGAAAAAAAAATAATAATAGTGAAAACACCCTTTTTAGTACGCAAAATACCTATAAATCATCTTTTCAAGTACAAAATTTAGAAATTCTGAGCTACGAAGCATAATTTTTTTCAATAAGTTTTATTCGATATGCAGTTAAGTATATAAAACTTAAATTTCAAAGCAATACGATAATTAGAAATGCACCTGGAGCAGTTTGAATATTCGTATGACATGAAAATTTTTATTTTGAGAAAAACTCATTTAAATTTATTGCTATTAGTAACCACATAATATCTAAATTAAATACAAATGCCTATAACTAGGAAAGTAATCACAGAAATTAACAATTCTTTTTGCAAAACATTCCTACTCGTCCGTAGTTTCACAATTCAATAAAATAAAAAAAATCGAATTTTTGGACAAATTTTACAATTTTGAAAGTCCACTGTCCCCTTAACTAAAGTATATTGAGACAGATGTAATACTAAGCAAGAAGAAGCGGTAAATTATCGTGTTTTTATAACTGTTAAATACTGGATAAAAAAAATTTTATCAGGCTCGCATTTAGATACTTTGACTCTCATACACAACGGACGAGATTTATATATTGAGTCTGCTGTGTACTAACCCTATTAGATTCGCTCTCCTCAGTGTTAACCTGTGGAGAAAATGTGTCTACTATTTACAGCTACATAAATGCTGATAACCTATATATATAAAACAGTACCGTAACTGACTCATTCATTCACTGACTGACTGACTGACATACAACGCACAGACCAAACCGCTGGACCTAAAGGGCTGAAATTTTGCATGGCGATTCTTCTAATAGTGTAGGGGTGCACTAAGAAAGATTTTTCAAAAATTCTTATTAGATTTTTTTAAATTAAATTTTTAAGCTGTTTTTTAAACTTTTTTTACGTTTGCATTTAAAATAATACATTGAGAGTTATAAAATTTATATCACGAGAAAGATCATAAAAATTCCTTCAAAATGAAATTTTTTTCGAATTTTTACCTCCATTTCCTGATTTTTGGTGAATTTTTAAAGATTAATTTTTAGAATTTAATTTATTAAATGCTGATCACGTGATTTCTTTTTCTGGTACTTTCAATAAATTTATCGTCACGTGCGTAACAACTAAATAGACAAAAAAAATATTTTTTTCTCTTTCTAATGCAGCAGACGATTGGATATTATCCAAAAAAAATGCATATCCCTTACGATTTTTTTATAAATATATATAGATAGATAGATAGATATTTTACATCAATTGTATACATTGATCATAGCATTTATTATAAATATATATTTTTTTTTTTTGGCATAAATTGCATACGTTGACCGTTGTATTTAATTTGAATGTACTCCGTAGCGAAGCGCGGGTTTTCAGCTAGTTACAAGATAAAAAGAACTTTTTATATACCATGTTTTTAAATTTTCTGTTGAATCATATAAACCTGACAATTCTATGTATTAATAAATACTTTTTTAAAATTTTTTTGATGAATTATCCCATCAACTTGAAAGAAAATGAAGATATTTGGAAGTTAACTTGCGCTTAACTTTTGGTTCCCGTGCCGGCCGACAGATGGGGGCACCAGTCTACAAAACAAAATTAACTGAAAATAATAAAAACATGGTAAAAATCTGCTTAAAGATGGCTAAAAGTATTTTTAAAAAATGCATTGTCATCGTGTTCTGAGCTATTCTAAAAGTTTCAAATGTCTAGCTAGTCGGGAAGTTAGTTAAAAATCGATTGCAAGATTTGTACTGGACAGACACACAAATGCACACACAAACAAGAAAGCAAGTTAAGAAAAACAAGGTTAAAAGGGTATTTTCGGGTAGCCTGAACTTTTCTGCACTTCGGTTGAGTATCAGGAGTAGATTATGATCAGGAGTAGCTGTTTTAACGTTTTAAGGTTTTTTTCAGAAATCGTTATTTCTGAAAAAACGATTCGGTTGAGTATCAGGAGTAGATTATGATCAGGAGTAACAAGAAAGCAAGTTAATAAAAACATGGTAAAAAGGGTATTTTCGGGTAGCCTGAACTTTTCTGCACCTTATTATTTGTATTTAAAAAAAAACGAAATATGCCCCAATGTGTAAAATTTCTTTCTCTATTATGGGAATTTCTTTTTAATCTTTAAATCCAAGTCGGCAATCCTTGGACACATTTTCTCCATAGGTCAACACTGAGGTGAGTGAATCCAACAGGGTTAGTACACAGCAGCTTTAATATATTATTGGAATTTACTTTTATAAAGCTTATTTCTGAAAAAACGATTCGGTTGAGTATCAGGAGTAGATTATGATCAGGAGTAGCAAGAAAGCAAGTTAATAAAAACATGGTAAAAAGGGTATTTTCGGGTAGCCTGAACTTTTCTGCACCTTATTATTTGCATTTTAAAAAAAACGAAATATGCCCCAATGAGTAAAATTTCTTTCTCTATTATGGGGATTTTTTTTTAATCTTTAAATCCAAGTCGGCAATCCTTGGACATATTTTCTCCATAGGTCAACACTAAGGTGAGTGAATCCAACAGGGTTAGTACACAACAGCCTTAATATATTAATGGAATTTACTTTTATAAAGCTTATTTCTGAAAAAACGATTCGGTTGAGTATCAGGAGTAGATTATGATATTAGCCATTGCTAGTTTTTTAAAGCAATTGCAGCTTTCATCGAAGCCATTCTAAGTATTCACTATATCCATTTATTGTAATTTTATCCCTTATGTCAGATAATCGCTCAAGTTCGTGTTTATCAGTCAATTTTCAAATCGAAAAACTTTTGTTTTCAAGCGAGAACTGAATTGAAAACCAATTGATTGCATTTAAAGTCTTCTCGATAAAACCGTTCATAAATCTCAAAATTCTGCTTATCACCCATTATATCTTGGTGTAGTAAGATAAAATTTGAAGTTTCTTCAAATGGCTTGAACTGAGTAAATCGGGCGGTTATCGAACTAATAACTTCTGAAAACACTTTGGTCAGCTGAACTTCATCTGGTTATTTTACATCAAGGAATTTTGTTCTGGCTTAAAAAATATTTTAATCTACTGAACACGGTAACGCAATAAATCATTAGTAATTTTGGTACTTGAAACAGTTGAATGACATTGATGTATGTAATAGTACGTACCATTTGAGAAGGATAAAATTGAGATAGATTCATGATAGCCGTTGCAGATCTCAAAGACACTGTTTATATCAGCAAGTTTATTTTGAATTAAAATCAATTAAACTTTTTTAATTTTTGGAATGTGTTGTTGCTGTTGTTTGCCAATGCGAGGGCACTTGTCAATGAAGACAACCGCACTTTAAACGCGAGAATCGTTGGTTGCTTCTAATGGGGCCATTGCATAGGTAAACCAACACCATCTCCTGGTGCTACTTCAATTTTGACCGGGCCTCCCTAGGGGCGACAGCTGGGGTATCGTACCTTCTCCCACCCTCTCTGACGTCATGAAAGGACTTTTCATTCTAGAGATTTAACGTTCCCATATACGATTTAGACAGGAAAGTATTAAATGGCGTCCTTCGGGATTCGAACTGAGCACCCCTTACGTTCCAAGCCCTACGCGCTACCACTGGGTTACTTTGGAACTCTCTTTGGAATATATTACACAACCACTATTTTACCTGTCATTCGAGTGCCAGCAAAATTATTATACGCGCCACTTCTTTTATTTACCATAGATTCGCTATCAATGGTGCAAGACATGAAAATGATATGGTAAAGTATTATGGGCACATTCTGATCCTCACTGTGAAAGATACGAGGTAACTTCTCTGCTTCAGCCCTTGCCGGGCGATGTCCGAATGGCTAGGGCGCTAACATTCGGTACCGGAGTCCATGAGTTCGAATCCCAGTGTTGGTGCGAATGTTTGTAGCCG